>JAEIHY010020260.1:5336-76318 GCA_018904565.1 Drosophila tsacasi | reverse complement strand
GCAGCATCGAACATGCGTTCGTAGACATTGCCATCGAAAGATCCCAGGGTAGAGTTCAGCTGCAGGTCACTGAAGTCAAAACCATCCACAATGGCCACAGCATCAGGGCGCAGCTTTGTCAGCACCGATTCCAAACGATCCTGCAGCCTGCGCAGATCCGTGTCCGTCAGCTGAATGAACTATAATAAAATAATAAAATCAAACTGCTCTTTAAACCACAAAATCTCTAAGTTACCCTCAGCAAATTGCTCATTTGATTCAGAGTCTCCTTGACCAGGTACAGCTCCAAAAGGTTCTCCAGAACTCGATTAAGAGATGCAGAGCGGGTCTTGGACTTGGGACCTGTCACCTCATCGGTGAAAGAGGAGAAAACGAACGCGCGACCATGTAGCTAGAGGGGCAGCAGAACAGTGATAAATTTAGTCACTAACAATAGTTCAAAGTCCGATAAATGACAGCAAACTTACCTCAGCGGCCTGGGTGAATTCAATGCCCGTGTGATTGGCCGCATTCTCCTCAGTCTCCCCCCTGGACAAACGGGCCGAAAGGCTCTTAAAAGCCAAGCGCGTCTTGCTGCAATATTATGACAGTTAATACATAATTCCGTTTGCCATTTATCTTTACTCACTTGGCTGCTGTGTACTTCATGGCCTTCACCATGTTCTCCCAGCTGCCCGTCCAGGTGCCAAACTCTGGATTCTTCTGCACTTCGGCCAGGTATTGAACGGTGGGTGCCAAGGGAGCTCCACTCAAGGCCGAGCGCCAGGACTTCATCAAGAAGCGACCGATCTGCAGAAGCAGCACCATGTTTTCTCCCTCGTAAATGCAGGATGCGGTGGCCACCGCATATAGATTGCTCATGTTGGACGATGAGAGGTAACCATGGCCGCCACAGCCAAGACGCAATCTCTCCACTCCAGCGGATGAGTCAACGGCGCTGCTTACTTTCAAGGCACAGGACAAGGAATGCAGCTCAGGCAGACGTTCATATTTTGCATTTTCAATATCCTTAATGGTCTGCTCATAGAGACTCCACAGGTAATCGCTGCTTAAGCGATAAGCCAAGCTGGTGGCAATCTCCGGAAAGAGCTTCATCTGCTGGGTGACATGGTTTATGATCTGTGGCTCTCGTTCTCTGGGAATCAGAATAATGTGTTCATTAACAATATTTATATTTCTCTCTTAAATACAACTCACTTAGGATCTATGGGACTCTGGCGACGCACGGCGGCATATCTAGTGGCAATGGTGGCAGCCGCCGACAAAACCGTGGCATTATCCCTGACAACCAAGCATCGGGTGCGAACCATGGCCAAGTAGTTGAGCACATTATTTGGACTGCTGACATAGGATCCATCGCCATTTACCTTGGCATAGCGCATCAGCATGCGCGTGCGCGGAATCCTCACATTCTTCAAGCCCAGGAAGCCATGATTCGTTCCAAAAAAGCCCATCTTCTTGCCAATGTCACCGATGTGGACCCCTGGAAGGGGCTTAAAAGTATCCTCGTCGCGCACCTGGACAAAGAACATGTGCGGGCCCTTGCACTGACCATTGATATACAGCTGTGCCATCACCAAGCAGTAATTGCAGCATTGGCCCACTGCAGAGAAGATCATTTAGTACACCTTGAGTTTACATGCCATAGGAACTTACAGCCTGCTGCCCACCACTTGTAGGAGGAAATCCTCGGCGTATTCAGCACAAATTCATCTGTATTTGGGTCGTAATCAGCCCGTGTCTCGAGTCCCCGCACATAAGTTCCGTGTCCCAGCTCGGTTTGCGCATAGGTACCACAGATCTCGAAGCGCTCCACCCGTTTGCAGAACTCCTCGTACTGCTCTGAAGTGCACTGTGCCTGCAATGCCTTGACCAGCATCACGTACATCACGTTGAAGGGATTGCCTCCTGGCACATTGGACCACATTACGGGTTGTTCATAAAGGTTTCTAAGTAATACCAAGGATTAGTTAAGCATCTTGTGGAACATCTGTTCAGTAACACCCACGGCCAGTACTCGTTTCCGCCGGGATTGCGCTCCTGCTGCAGTCGCCGCAGCTTCTTGGCGGCTTCGAGGGCAGCTTGCATGGTGATCTCGTGGATTTTCTCGTGGGACTTGGCCTCCAGTTTCATAACCTCATTCAGGTCCACATCTTTCTCCAGATACGAACCTGAAAGGAAAAATAAGTCAAGGCTGGAGATGGCTAAGGGATGAGATGCTGGCGGTGGACCTACGGACGTCCCGGTTGAGGGTCAGTTTCTCTTTTCCGCCCGCCCACCACGCGGCAAATTCCTCAGTGCTAAAGCTCGCTCCATCTCGTTCCTTCTGCAGATCAGGATTAACGGTAATAGGGACAACCGAAGTATTACTCATTGCACAGACGGTTTAATCACCAAGCTTGCCAAGCGCCAACTAAAGATCCCAGCTAATTGTCTCTCCATAAATAACCAAAAACGGTGTTTATCGTACAATGACTATTTATAAAAGCATAAATATAGCCGACTTTTATCGTCTGATAATACTTTCGATTTCATTATTGCCATTAATTTAGAGGGCGTCATTAGCTATACGAGCTGGTAAATAAACCAATTGATATAGATAAACATACTAAATTTTGGCTTGGCAAAATTGTACCAATACTTTTTAACTTAAGCTTTTTTTAATATCTGGGAAGGCTTAATTCGCATATAATTTGTATCAATCAGCGTTGCCAATTTTGATATTTTGACTCTATATCTGGGGATTTTTAAACAAAATGAGGAATAAATAATAAACTTGCTGCTAACGGGAATTATAGCTATTTCCCAAAAAATTGTCGTAATTTTAGCTTAAATTATTTAAGACATTATTTATTGACATTTTCTGTTAAAGCTTGTCTTTCAGAATGGGCAACACTGTTAGTAACACGAACATTCGTTTTTCGATATTATAGGTATCGACATTGTCCCATCTCAATTGTAGTTTGTTTTGGTTTTCGTGCAGCATGTGATTCTTGCTTTTCCTATGGCTTTAAACTTTAATATTGGCCTGCTCGGCCATGTGGACAGTGGAAAGACAACGTTGGCCAAGGCTTTGAGCTCCATATCGAGCACAGCGTCCTTCGACAAGAATCCGCAATCAGTGGAGCGTGGAATTACCTTAGACTTGGGCTTCAGTGGACTCTTGGTGGACGGGCCTCAGGGAGAGAAGCTGCAGTTTACCTTCGTGGATTGCCCCGGTCATGCAAGTCTGATACGCACTATCATAGGAGGTGTATAAATGAATTCACATCTCTTGAATTGTTAATTAATCTTTAATTTCAAGGTGCTCAGATCATTGATCTTATGCTGCTCGTGGTTGACGCCCAGAAGGGAATCCAAACACAGACAGCAGAGTGCCTCATCATCGGAGAGCTTTTGCAGAAGAAGCTGATTGTGGTGATCAGCAAGATCGATGCCTTCCCAGCGGATCTGAGGGAGGGAAAGTTGGAGAAGCTTCGCTTGCGCCTAAGAAAGACGCTGGAAGCCACAAGCTTTGGTGGCCAAGTGCCTATGTACGCAGTGTCTGCTCAAGAGGGAACGAACATTCAGGAGCTAAGAGATGGACTGAGCGAGGCCTATTTTCAGCCGGACAGGAATGTCACCGCTCCATTGTTGATGTACGTGGATCATTGTTTTGCAATCAAAGGCCAGGGAACCGTTTGCACGGGCACCTTGCTCCAGGGAAAAGTGCAGGTCAACGATATGGTAGAGCTGCCAGCATTGAAGGAGCAGCGGAAGGTGAAATCCATGCAGATGTTTCGCCAGAATGTGACTAGTGCCTCCATGGGCGATCGCATTGGCCTGTGTGTCACCCAGTTCAATGCCAAGCTCCTGGAGCGCGGAGTAATTTCCCAACCTGGCTATCTCAAACCCATCTACGCAGTGTGCTTGCATCTCAAACCGATTCGATACTACAAACAGGCTATAAAATCCAAGAGTAAACTCCATGTATCCCTGGGTCATGAAACGGTCATGGCCCATGTGACGTTGTTTCGGGATTCAGAGAACCCATCACAAGACTTTCAACTGGATAAGGAGTACGAGTATGTGGAGGAGCTGCAGCCAGCCGAGGCTCCAAGCAACGATGTAATCTTTGCCCTGCTGGAGTTCGAAAGCCCTGTGCTGGCCCCTCCGAATGCAACGCTTATTGCCTCCAAGTTGGACATGGATGTGCACAGTAGCAGCTGTAGACTGGCTTTCTGGGGTGGAATCGCCTGGCAGACGCAGAGTCTCAACTACGCCCAAGAAGTTCTACCTCAGTTAAGAATCTTTAAGCGGAAACAGAAAGTGGGAAGCATTCAGCGAGTGGTGAATGCCAACGAAGTGATTGTGCAGAATCTCTTTAAGAAGGAGGCCAAAAGAGAACTTTATGTGGGCAAGACGGTGGAGCTGTCCACGGGGGAAAGGGGTCGCATCGACAGAACCTTTGGCCAGACCTCCAAGGTGGCCATTACCTTCCAAGATTCACTTTTACCCGAAACAATATCCAATGTCAAGAATGTACAGGTTTTGCTGAACTCTAAGAAGTATGTGTTTAATAAACAAGCGGGGCTTTTTCAGTGACATTATGGGTTTGCTTTTTCTTGCAAAAAATTTAAATACTTCGCCCAATGGACGATTACATGAACTATCGATATTTGTACTAAACTTAACAGCGATTGCTAACAGTCTGACTTTTTCAGTATTTTTTTTTAGTACACTTCCCCTATATCGCTATTTAGAAGATTTCCCCGCTCCGAGCACGGTCACACTGCATGATGAGTCCAAACAACAACAAATTGCTAAATTTGCTAAAATAACAAACAAAACATCGAAACGGAAACGTAAAAACGAAGAATCCCCGTGTCAAAGCAAAGCCTGCAAACTGCCAGTGCAGCCACCGCCAAATCTGCACCATAACCACCCAGAAAAGAGGCCAAATCCACCATCAATGTGCTGCAGTGCCGCATTTCCACTGATCCCGCTGCTGCTCCTCCTCCTCTCCTTCGCTGCCAGAACGCACGAGGTTAATGTCGACTGCAACGAGCTGCGGATGATGGGCCAGTTCATGTGCCCGGATCCCGCCCGGAACCACATTGATCCCAAGACGCAGCAGCTGAGAGGTTGCACGAAGGAGGGCCGCGCCCGCGTTTGGTGCATCGCCGCCGACGAGATAAACTGCACGGAAACCGGCAACGCCACCTTCACCCGCGAAGTGCCCTGCAAGTGGACGTGGGTATTGCTTAGTTCCCTCGAAAACCCAATTCTCTTACAATCTTTGTTTGTTTGTAGGAATGGCTACCACCTGGACACCACGCTGCTGCTGTCCATTTTCCTGGGTATGTTCGGTGTGGACCGCTTCTACCTCGGCTACCCGGGCATCGGTCTGCTAAAGTTCTGCACCCTCGGCGGCATGTTCCTGGGCCAGCTCATCGACATCGTGCTGATTGCCCTGCAGGTTGTGGGCCCGGCGGATGGATCCGCCTACGTTATACCCTACTACGGTGCCGGCATTCACATTGTGCGCAGCGACAACACCACGTATCGGATGCCCAGGAACGACTGGTGATGGTTAAGGCGGCACAGCGCCTGGTGTACAGTAGATCACTTTAAGTCCTTGTTATACCTTAAGTACGGCTTATGACACTAACCGTAAGCAACGACTGAGAAGCTCCGCCTCGGAGCGAGATTCGGATTACAGATTACAGATTAGTGCATTACGCGTACCCTAGTTGATAAGTGTAAAGATTGTTGCCACCTTTGCGTAGCCTAAGTTGCATTGTTTAGTCTTAGTTACCACTGTACATGGTCCCCCATACACTCTACATCTGTATTGTAATTGTATAGGCCGCATAGACAAATTGTTTGCCAATATAACTAACGATTTTAATCAGCCCCGTTTCCCCCGTGTTCCCTTTCGTTCATCCCGGCGAACAATCGCGCTTCTTGGCAAGCTAATTGGCCCACTTGTACTTTGATCTCTCGAACATTTTCGGCGTGACAGAGATTGGTCAAGGCAGGGAGGAGCGGCAGGGCTACATCCCGCGTGGTTGACTCATCGTTAGCCAGACAGCGCTAATCGACTAAGAACGCACTGAGCACACACTGGGAATCCGATTGGGAAGCCGGGGAGCAGGAGGAGTTCGGGAGCATTTGCTCCGTTGGCCCTTTCATCTGATTGGCATTTCCGATATAATCAGCGCGGCGACGCATCAGCCAGCCGGCGCGCTGTTCGATTTTAATTGCCCGGACCCGGGCTCCCCGTGTAACTCGATGCGTTTTAATTAGGCTCGCAATTAAGATCAAGTTTGGTTTTATCTCGAAATGGGTGAGTGTTGCGGAGACTGCATGCAAATCTGATGAATGGTCGGTGTCGCTTTAATTAACAACGAAGATGGTAACTTCTTTAAAGAATGGGAAGTATTTAAAGTATTATTTACTTTATGACATATAGATTATATCTTTAAAAAGAAAGGAAGCTTCCTTCAATTGGATAAGGCAAGAATGCATTTATTTAGTTCGGAAAACGTTTCTATGCTAGGTTTTATTGGGTTAACAAATCAGCATATTGGATTTACAATTAAGAGAACTTAAAGTTTTCTTGAATTTTTTCTAATGATGTAACCCCTTAGAAAATTTTCAAAAAATTATAAAAATAGTTTGCCAGCGGACATGGCTAGATCGACTCGGCTGTCTATGCTGATCAAGAATATATATGATTTATAGGTTCGGAAATGATTCCTTCTCTGTGTTCTGTGCTTCTGACTGATATTAAATTACCCCCGAAAGGAGTATTAAAATTGTAATATTTATCCTCCATCATTTCGGGCAAATTAAAGCTTAAAAATATAATAACTAAGATAAAATTACATTAATTTGAATTAGGAAAACTGTTCTGTTTTATAAGGCTAATGAAACTTCATACTGGATTTCAATTTATTTTAAAATTAATTTATTTGCTAATTTTTGTTTTACAATTTTAAAAATATAATCCCTTAAAAATATTTAAATTTTAAAATTTTTTTATTCCACCAGACACGGCTAGATCGACTCTGCTGTTTATGCTGATCAAGAATATATATGATTTATAGGGTCGGAAATGACTCCTTCACTAGGTATGCAAATTTCAGTCTAAAATCATAATATCCATAAGGGTAAAATTATATTATGTTATATTTATATTATTTACTTAGGAAAAAAACCTCCATCTTAAAAAAATCACACTTTCTATCACTGCATTATTAATTTGTCTTTAATTTGTATGTACTTTTCTTTCCACTTTAACTATAGTATTAGTTTTCGTATAGTTTGTAACCTATCATATTAAGCTCCTTGAGATATTATTCTCTCCCAACAGTTTTGGAGCCACTACTCCCATCTAACTGTCCAAGTAAGTCTCCTCATTGAACGGTGGCCTAGGCAACGGTAAGTAATACCATAATACACATTCGCAACGCCCCACATGCCCAGCCCCACTGAAATTGGCAATGCACTGACCCGGCCACGCCCACCGCCCATTTCATTGTTATGTAGACAAGTGGACATGCGGAGAAGAGGTTTTCAATTAGCCGGGCCAGAAGAGTTGACAATATGTTGTTGATATGTCGCAGTCCGCACACCTAATTACAGTATGAGAGTCGTGCCGCCTGTGTAAACATCCAGGGGGAAAGGCGGACGCGGGGATTGGGAAGAAAGGGGCAAGGAGGAGCAGTCCACTGGGGGAAAATATAGTAATTTTGTATGTGATGGCAAAAGGATAACATCAATTATCTTAGATATATGTTTTTGTTGGCTATTGAAAGGCATTCCCTAATCATTTTAAGTCACTGAGTAACATAATTTAATTTATGCAATCTTTGCTAGGATAAATTATTATATTCACTTAAACACACCTATAATTTTAATCTAATCATTTTATATTTTTAAATCGAACAGATTTAATAGCATTTAAGTAATATAAAGTAGTTTTTATACAAATTCTACTTAATAATTTATCAAAAACCAGACTCCTCACCATTTTTCCTCGTGCAGCACTTGATCTTTGGCGGCAGACATCCCCATCTGTGTACTATTTACTCCTTCTGGCCATTCTTCTTGCTCTTGTGCCTCGGACCTTTGGCTCTATGGACATATCGCTTACCAACGTTTCGCTTTCAGGGGGCAAATGAACTCTGCGCCATTAGGGAAATTTGAGGAGCTTGTTTGCAAGCCGGCTGTTTGTTTTTGTTGCTTGCGCGTGGTAACCTTATGGAAAATGCCCAGAGCCCCCAGAACCCCACAGAACCCCCAGATCCCTCTAGATTCCGCGGAGCCAAAAGATCTGCCCCCGCCGTGTTGTTGACTCTCTGACTGGCCGCAAACTATTTCACAACTCCAGGCGTATTGAACCTGGGATTATCCCCACCTGACTCGCCTCCAGAAATAGCCACGATAATAGCGACAATAGCGACCGAGTCACATATTGGCCAATTGCAAATATTTGCCAGTATCAAAATAGCATCGATGCGATGCGCAAACTGCTCCGCATTAGAGTACAGCGTATATATAGCCATACGGGAGCTTAGGGCGGAGACGGAGACGGAGACGCTCGACGGGTTTCCTATTTGCTCAGGGCTTAGGAGCTCAACGCTTAATTACGCTCAAGTGGCGTGGAAAATTGTGGGGCGGGATACTCAGATTTCCACCCGCCCACTCGACCCGATGACGTTTACGCCAAATTGCTTTGCTTTGTTGGAGGATGGTGCGGGGGATATTGCAGGGAGGGATCGACTATGCAAATAACGAGCGGCATTTAATGAAACGCAATTATTTAATTTTACAGACTGCGTCACGGTTCCCACCTGGCTGCATATTGCACCGCTCGACGCTCGACGTACGACTTCGGCATCGGTTCATAAATAATGACTGGGCCAGTGACAAAATCCCTGGCCTGGGAAACCCAGCTAGCTCTGAGGCTAAAGCTGAAGCTGAAGTTTAAGCCAAAGCCAAAAGCCGAGTTTCGTTCGTGATAACTGCAATTTTCCAGCCACAACTACAGATACAATGAGTGCATAAATCATCTCCAGCTCAACTTAACTCAACTCAGCTCAGCTGCAACTCTGTGGCATTTTCCTAGCGTGCTGCTGCTGCTGCAGCTTTTCCAAAAAAATAAGCAACAAAAATCAACACAAATGCACCGCATAAATGTCAAATGCCTGGCAGTTTGATTTGGCCGCGGGTTAAGTGTGAATTATCCCAGGGCCTCGGATCGCTCAGCACCATTTGTACGTTGTCTCATCTGCAGAATGCATTTAAGAGCTTTAAGTGCTATTATCGCATATTCGAGGCGAATGCCACAAGACACATTTTGCATTCGGATTGTGGCTGTCAGAGCCGAGCTTTGGGAATTATAATAAATGGTTATGTTATTTTTGGTGGGAAAAGCTGGGAAGAGTGTCCTCTGATAGTTAGGAAGAATTTCCAGAAGACTTCTTTGAATAATTAAATTAATTTTAAGACTTGGCAAACTAAAAGAATTATTTCAAAATTGCAGTAATCAGTGGAAAAATGAATCTATTTCCTTTTATTTTTATTATATTTGGAAAGGTTGAAATGAAAGTTACTCATAAGTACGTCAAAGTCCATTAACTTTCATGTGGGTTTATTGATCTTATCACTTCAGCTAATAATTCCTAACCAGCTGATCAAAAACCTCGTTATTTCACATGTCACTGTAATTAAGGGTATTTTTTTCCATTGAGCACCAGAAAGTGTATTCAAATATTTGCCACTCTTTCTTTATTTATTTTATTTATCTGTCTGCTGGTACTCTTTGCTTGGGACTTAACTTCTTTGCCTGGGATTTTCAGAGGAAGACTGTTCTATTTATGAAAGAAATATCTTTCTTGGTAATGTTTAGGCTCAATTGTGAAATTGGGAAAAAGGTAATACTATAATAGTTTAATCAGATTTTAATTTTGATTTATACGTTTTTTTAGAATGTTCTGTAATCTTTGTTCCCCAAGAGTGTTGTTAGTCATCTATGGCATTCATAGCATTTCCGTTTTTGTAAGCACTTCAAAAGCCTTATGATTTCAACTGACTTTCGTTTGATCCTATCTTTCCACCTGACACCTACCTGACACTCACCTGGTAATCAGCTGCTCCTGCTCCAAAGTCTGCCAATTTCACCTGACACCCGGCGATCTTATCGGGCACCCATTATACATTATTTACCCACTCTTGAACTTCAATTCATTCATGGATCGCGTAACGACAAGCAATCTAATCGATACTACGCCCCAATGGAATGGAATGCTCCTCCTGCTATCAGTCTGGGGGAAATACCCTGCTTCGTGGATCCCGCGGCGCCTGAGCCTCAGCCCCAGCACGCGGAGCTGTCAAAACAAAGAAGTCGACGCAGACAGCGCGGAATGCCAGTTGACAAATTCTAATTGGCAAAAGTTCCCGGAATCGAATCGAATCGAGGGGAATTGAGTTGCCTGCCTTAAGTTAAGGTGTGCTGATTTGATACCAGCCCAGACACGGGCACGGGCACCTGTACCGGTCTACTCAGAGTACCCAGTATCCAGTACGGGTAGTAATAATGGGTGGTGTGGCGCTTCTCATGTTCGCCTTGTTAACACTTCGCCACTGACGACGATCCATCCGAGAGGTGTTCATTTCGCCGAGGAATGTGTCAATGAAGATTGAAATTCGATTTCAATTGCAACTGTTGAGGGCTGCGCCTTTGATGTTGCTAGCATATATCTAAATGTGGCTGTCTCACTACTTTTATGCACGTTGCAAAAATATATAGTTCGGATTTAGGAGTGTTACAGAAATCCAAAATGGCAAACCAAAATTAAAAGAACTTGGATTTTCTCGGAGTTTATGAGGGTTCAAGTTATCTCCTTTTTATTATACTTTATCTATTCTGAAAACGTATATAGTATTCTCAGAAGATTTACTAAAATTCTAAATTAATATTCTGTATAGTAAATACTTCAATGTCAATGTTTACTTATGGTATTTTTTAATGTTAAACCTTAAACATTGTTATCTTCCTTGGAATCATGTTCATAAGTATATTGATTTCGTCCCTGTAATTTTAGTTATAGGTTTTCTCTCTGTAAAGTACATTTTAAACAGTAGTTTCTAATATTCCAAGCAAATCGATTCATTAGAAATTATTGAGGCATTAATTATAAATTATTTAAAATTATCCTAATGATATGAACTTACTCAAAAATTCAAAATCTTGCCTATAAGTCCTGTAAAATATTTTAGAATATAAACTAATATACTTACTATATATTTTCGCTCTCTGTGCAGTTAATTAGCGACGAGCGTTTTTGTCGCCAGTGCCCCCCCTTAACGCCCCTCCAAATTCCATCTCGAAAAGCGGAGCAAAGTGCGAGCCCCCAAAAAATCGAACCGCGAAGGCCCCAATCCTCTGCCGCTGCGCTGCTGCGTCGCTGCCTAGACTTCGGCTCTCGACACGAAGGCAGAGCCGAGTCCACACGACGGCCGATGGACCGCTTCGGCTGGCACGCTCGGACTCGGCCGCTTGGCAGCGTTTGGCGTTTCAACGTTCAGCGTTTTTCTCAGTTCTCTTTTAGCTGCGCCGGCGAGCGGTGCGATTTTGAAAAACGCTGGAAAAGTGCTTTGGAAATTTCGAATTGCTGGCCAGGGAAATCACTTGTGCTGTCCAGAGGAAATTCGCGCGGGATTTTCCACAACATTCGTGACAGAGTGATCGCCCGTTAGCCAGTAATTCCGGCCAAAAAAATTCAATAAAAATAAAACCAGCTCGTAAACTAAGGCTCTGTGCTGCCAATAAACACACGGAATAAAAGTAATAATAATAAAATTCTTATCAACGCGACGACGAGCGGGCCTAAGGCGGGCTTAGAGAATGATTCTCTGCTGATTTTTCTGCCCCGACTTTCCGCCTTTCCGACTTTCTGCGTGTGCTAATGCCTCTATTTATTTGCTGGGAGCTGGGAGCGTTTTCGATTTCGTTTTCCAATTGGCGCGCAATTCCATTGAGCTGCATTGGGATCGAATGCAAATTGTGAATTGTGAGCGAACTGTGAGTTGCACTCGCCAGAAGCAAATTGAACCTTTGACGCGCGCACAACGTGGCGTATGCGTAATCTGTGTGGCAAGCGAATGTAAATGAAAATCGAAATTTGAAATCGGAATCAAGAGTTGAAATGAAAAGCGCGCGCCGGCTCAAATAATATTATGCCCGAGTGAGTTCCAAGTGTGTCGTCTCCCGTCTCTATCTATCTATCTATCTATCTATCTATCCCTGTCCTCCTGAAGCGCGAAAAAAAATAAGAAAATAATAAAAAATAGACCCAGGCGAAAAAAAGCAATTGAAAATGCGATTCATATCGGCCAGAATAGCAGAAGCGGCAGCAGCAACAGCAACAACAGTAACAACAACAACAACAACAAAATGATCGCGGGCAACATGTCAAGCATAATTAATTTTCGATTCCGCCGATCGTACTCCTCATCTGGAAATCTGGAAGTGTAATTACGGGTAAAGCTCCTCGCCTCCTCCTCCTTACGTCTCTCTCTCTGTCTCTCCTTTGTAATTAATCTCTGCCTGGACGCATTGTTATTGTTTTTGTTATTGTTATTGTTGCTGTTGTGACCGCTCTTTGTTTTATTATAATGCGAAACATATAAACATTTCACTTATCTGTGTGTGTATCTGCGAACGTGTGTGCTATCTGCCTTTGTTGTTTCAACATTTTGCGAAAATTGTTTAATTGTTTGGATTCTATTATCACATTCGGCACTCGCCTGCTGCCTGCTGCCTCTTTGTGATTTCAATATTCTCTCATTATTTCATTATTTCATTTTCAATTTCAAATTTATTATAATGAATATGGCAAATTGAAAGCCGATCAAATTGCGAATAGGCAAACATATGCTCAGCAATTAATAAAGAAACATTTGCATAGAGTTTTGCAAGGCGGAAATGGCTGCCGCCGGCCGGGCAACCAATGAAATTCCAAAACTATTCAAGCGGTTTAAATATAAAATTAAATGGCCAGAACTTGGGGCGACTTTAAGCCGCTTAACAGCCGTCAACTAAGTGAGCGATTAAACAGAGGTCTTCAGACTACATAGATATACATAAGTAAACCTATATGTATGCACACCTTATCTCCGTATCCGGAGCTGAATGAATCACCCGGTGAGACATATTGTTTAACCAATTAGTAACGATGTGTCAAATATCGCCCGGTGATATATAGATAAACTGGCTAACTGTCAGACTTTGGCTGATAAATCACCAGTCGCAGCAGCTGCAACTGCAACTGCCAACTGCAATTGCAACTGCAACCCAAAGAGCAACTGCAGCTTAAATTGCTGCCTGAATTGTCACTAAGCTAATCGCCGGCAATTTCCTGTATTACATTCCCATAACCATAAAAAGTATTATCCTCGGTAGGCAGGGCAAGAATAGGGAATACAATAAACTGGCTCATTAGGTGGACGGACGGAACGGACGGCAAAAGACTGGCAAAAGGACACGGCACACAAATACAAATTACGAGATGGCAAAGACACAAGCCGAACCGCAAACAGAGGAGACAATAAAAGATGCACTGAAATCGAAAAGGTTTTATTCTATATTTAAAATTCATAAATTTAATAAATTAATAAGTCATTTGTATGATATATTAATTCGTACAATGTATTAATTTATGCTTCTTGCTGATACATTGATACATTAAAGGTATGCATTTGAATATTTCAATATTGGAAATAAACTTGTTGGCTTGATAAATTGCTTCAAATTATTGCTTTAAATTAAGCGATATTTTATGTTAATTGTTAATGCATATATATCTACTTAAACTTCGCTACTTGCTTTAGAAATAAGCTGACATTCTTTCCAATACAAAGTTATTTTTAAATGATTGAAACTAGCCCTTCTTAAATTGTTATATAAATAAATTTCATTATGTTTCGTTTCCTGCTCTGCTTAAATGTAAATATTCAAAAAAAAACTCTTCCGTTTTGATAACCAACAAGCTTTTGGCATTAATAATATCTTAAAAGCTTATAAATTTGCTATTTGTTGGAAATAATTAAAAAATATTACTATCCTTACAAACCCCCCTCCTGTTTGTTGCCGTGTAAGAAATGCTGGTAATAACTGCGCATTTCTGGGGGGATCCGTTGGATCTATCGGGGGCGGGAGTGGGCTTAAGTTACATGGGTTAATATGAATGTGCGCCGGCATGTCCATGAAATGTCCGTAGAACAGACGTCTGACTAGCAGTTCGCGTACTCGGCTAAACAGGCGACACACCGGGCCGTGGATGACAGTCCGCATTCCCATTGCCATTCCCATTCCCATTCCAGGTGCCCGATCCCCATCCCCATCCCCATCTCCATCCCCAACCCCATTCCCATTCCCAGTTCCATCCCAATCCCTGATCCCTCCCTGCGTTGCACGTTGGCAGGAGCAGGAGGAGCAGGAGGAGCAGCAGCAGCAGCAAGAGGAGGCGACTGGCGGCGGACAGACTTTCCCGTACTGCCTAGGTGTCGCTTTTTGTTGTTTTTGTTGTTGTCCCTCTGTTCGCTTTATAATAAAAATGCAACCATACCAGTTTTGCCAACTGACAGCGGCCAACACACACTGCTCCGCACACACACTCCGCACAACACAACACACTCGCAGGGGCCAACTCGTTTACCCCTTCTGCCCACCGCCGCCAACATCCAACAGCCAATAACAACAACAGTAACAATAACAACATCAGTAACAACTGCAACTACACAACCACAACTACAAGCACGGGGCTGCATGTGAATTTGGTTTCAAAAAAACTACTATGTGTTAATATACCCTGGGATGAAGGGTAATTGCAGTGCCAGATAGTGTTTGCTCAGGAGCTCAGGATGTGCCAGGATGGGGATTGAGTAGCCAATGAGATCTAGAGTAATTGTAATGAACATGGATGATCCCTGAGACTGTAAGATCAAAAGCTACAGAATACAAATATTGTAAGGAAATTAAAGCATTCCATATTATTCAAAATAATATGTTTTATAATTTACAAACTTATGCTAAAGTTAGCTGAAATTTTTAATGAAATTGGAAGATACAACTTTGAGCTATCAGTCATTAAAGATCTATTTTCTATACTTCCATCAATCTCTCCCACCTACTTGTATCTCAAACCTTGGGTTGAGTTCCGGCTAGAGCTTTAAAAAAGAGGATTCTTAGATGGAAATACTTTCTAAACAAATATTTCCACACTCTTAGAGCATTCAAAATTCTCTATGATTTCTACTTCGAATATAGTTCATGTAGCAACTCTCTTTTCGCTGCTGGCCACGACCACGTCCAGGTCCACGCACCTGTCCCGTCCAGAGCCATAGAGCCAGGCGGTCTGCGATCTGCGGTCTACAATCTTCAGGTCTGCTCTCCACTCTCCCCAACACTCTCCTTCGCTCCACACTCCACACTCAGTACCCTGATCCCGGTGTCGGGATCCCGGCGAGCGATCTGCAATCCGCACACTCACCTGGGCCCCAGCCGAACTGCAACAACTTGCAGGTGTTTTGTTTGTTTGCTACTTGATTATGCTGCTGTCTGTGGCACTGCCTGCATAATAATAATCCGGCAATTAAAATATGATCGCATAATAACTCGACACTCGTGCGTCTGGCCGTGATTTATGGTTCAGCTTTTGGCTTATTTATAGAGATGGTCCAGCTAGAGGCTTCGTCTTGCTGGCCCCATGCCCCGCCGCTGCCGAAGAGCCGAAGAACGTAGGAATTCTTCCAGTGGGGTAACTACTTTTTCCGCCGCTCGCCGCATACCTTTGCATTCGCTTAAAGGTAAATTGCTGTCGCCAAGCGCCAGACGATGTGGTGGTATCCCCACTCGACGGCCCCCTTTCGGGCCCCCCTTTTTATTATTATTTTTTTTTGCTGTGTTGTGTTTCTAACAAGCCGGCTTGGCTCGTTTCGTTTTGGCAAAACCCAAAACAGAAGACCAAAGACTCGGTCGAGCGATAGGAGACAACAGCAGCAGCAAAAAGAAAAAAAAGAAAACGAAGAGAAAAAATTAAAAAGACTGAGAAGCAAAAAGCTAAACATTTGATACGCTCCCCCTCCGGGAAACCCCCGTTTCAAGGCCCGCCGCCGCCTGTGACACGGCCTGTCCGACTGTTGCTTCTAATAAATAATTTTAAATGCTGACTACAAAACGGAGCCGGGCAGCGAGCGAAGTGAAGTTTAAGTGTAACCCAATAGCCAAGTCGCGTTCTTAATTGCCTGCGTGGGATGTGGGGCTGTGGGACATGTTGCTCCAGTGCCGAGTCTCAATCGGAGTCTGTGCCTCAGTCTCTGTGATGTGGCTGTGGATGTGGATGTTGCCTTTTGGGTGCTGCTGCAGCTGTGCAAAGTGGGCCAAGTGCCCACTCCGGTGGGTCCAAAGTCTTGACACGCATTCGGGGGTAGTTTCCAATGAGTGTGTGTCTCTCTGCCAGCCTCTGTTGCCCATTTTCATTTCCATTTCCATATGGTCAGTTCCTGAGGAGGAACTGAGGCGGAAAATGAGGAAACTAATAGTCTTAATAAGGAAGAAAAATCTTTAAAACTCTATAGAACTTGAATATATAAATAATAGTATTTTAAAATACAAATAAACTAATTATTTAAGAGTTCAATCAACAAGTTACTTTCTTCCCATTTTATATAACTCCGAATTAATTTATGGAAAACTATAGCTATATAAGGAAATCTATTAAATGGAAACAAGGAAATCATTTAAAGGAAATCTTGTAAATAATATCCTTGAATAATCAACTTTATTATAAACTTTTCTTTTCTGGAAAAGCCCATACACCTTACCCCCTTGGATGGATGAATGGATGGATGGATGGCTTATGACGTCAGCCTCTTTGTCGCCATATGTCCATGTGTGTAACTGTAGTACTAACATATATGTGTGATGTGAGAAAAAGCATGCGTCATCGCAGCTTTTCTGTCTGTCGATTGCAATTTCACCAGCCCCCAGACAACGACGTCGACGTCGATTTAGAGGCAATCCAAGGGGGTCCCAGGGCTTGGCAGATGGGGGTAGTTCTGCGTCACACATACTCCATGATAATTTCGCCATGACACGCAAAACACAAACACCTAAGCACACAGAACGTACCCATAGCCGTTTTACCCCTTTGTTGCCCTCTTACAATACTATACAATCAGAGAAACTAATTAATATTTGCCGAACAATACACGGCTAATAAAAATTCCGCTGATAAGATATTAAAAATAGACATTCAGCCCCATATACTCCCTTCCATTCATATCTCGTACTGTTCGTAGTGTGTTCGTAGTGCTCATAGTGCTCGTCGCGGTTGTGCCAGACTAAACGGCGTGTTCTCCCTCGATTAGTGGAGTATTTCAGGGGGTTATAAAAATGTGTATATAATCTTGACAGGGCTTGCAAAAATCAGGGAAAATAACACGCACATAATGAAAGGATTTTTTGTTGGGTTGTAAAGAGCTATTTGGGGGATTAAGCAGTCGGGAAAGGGTCAAAGAAACTCACCCAAAATTAAATCAGTATCTTTTCTTTTACAATAATAATACCGATTTAATTGGGGGGGATTAACTAAGCTTTTACAATAATAATTCCCAGGTAATTAAGGGATTAAGTATTAACATGAAAATTAATATCCCTTCATCAGCTTTAAATTTAAATAAATCCAATAAATCTCCCCTTCCAACATTATATAAAACCAAACTACAATCTATTTATATTTTCCCTGCCATACTTTGTAATACATTCAAAAAACTTGATTGAAAACTTAAGCCAAACTTTAGCCGCATTCCAAGTTGGTCAAAGAAATGTACAAGCAAACGGAAGGAAGCATGGAAGGGAAATCCAAGTTTTCAGACTCGTATTTCCCAGTCCCGCAGAAGGAAAATAAAAATAAAAACCCGTAACTTCCCCTTGCTGCTACTGCTGCCTGGTGGTGGTATGGACAGAAATAAACTAGATTACTAATACGCCGTGTTGTGCCACATTGTGCTCGGGTTATTTACAGTCGGCAATTGCAACAATTTACTCAGTGCAGCCAGACAAAATGGCGGCAATGCCACAGTGCCACTACTGTGTATTAGTATCTGCCCGAGTATTAGTATATTGCTGTGCATGTGTTTGTTTGCAACCTCGCTGACAGCATTTGGTGCGTGCCATTTAACTTGACAAGCTCATTTGTTGCAGCTACACAGCGAAATGTGTGTAGCGCGCGCTGTGTGTACATAAATACATATGCCAAGCTGGCAAAAAACGAACATTTGTTTACAATATTTATTTATTTATTTACATTCTTATTGCCCTGGCAGGCAGTCCGACAATGTCAGCCGCATTTTGGCAGCGAATCCAGCGATACGCGGCGAACAAACAATTTCAATTGTCGGTGATAAACACTTGGAAAAATGAAATGTAAATAAAGAATTGTAGTTAAAGATTATACAAATAAATATAAAAAATAGTTTTTAATATATTTTTGAAAGGTTAGCACTGCTTTCAGCAAGTTTCTCCGAATGCTGAGAATTATTGTCCAACGACTACAGAAATCAGTTCTTTGCACAGCTTTTATTTCAAATTAAAGCAAGTCCAGAAATAATATTTCCCGAGTGTAAACAAATAAATACAATCTCATAATATATGTATCTCCAGGCAGGGGGTATCTATCTTCTGGGGGATATCTAGTAATGAAAGTATTCAGGCTGTAAAGCACCTTGATAACAACTCTCGTGTGGCGCTTGGTTTCGCTCAACTATAAATCCAAAGTCCGACGAGTTATTTCCCTCTTTTGTGGAACTGTGAGTGCCATGGGGGTTAGATGAGCAATTTGTAGTCGCAATTTCACACAAATTATGCAGATGGATCCGAGTTTTTCTCGGGCAGACTCTAGAGCTCTCCACTGCCATCGCTCATTTGTATGTAAATGTATTAATGTGCATTTATGTATTTCCTATGCAAAATCCATGAAAACTTGTAAAAAAAAATACGACGAAACAGCGGGTTGCCCATAAAAATGGAAGCAAAATTTGTGATAATCATATGTTAATTTCAAATCAACGCTGACGTTCATGTTGCTGCTGGCACTCCACTCGTAAACAGACTAATTTATATGTGGTTGCGGTAAACAAAAGGATAGTAAATGTTTATGAAATACTTGAGTGATGTCGCTCTCAGTCTAGGCGGAAAAGTGATGAAAAAAGTTAGCTCGAAGAAGAACTTATGATAAAGAGAAAAATATTGATTTATTTTAAGATAAATTTAAATAATCAAAGGAAATTGGTTAAGATATTAAATAGGTTTCAGAAACCAAAAGACCTATAAAAACTAAAACCTATTAATATAAATAAATAAATACTATTCTACTCGTATAATTCACAACCATTTCCGATTGTGTAACTTCCCCAGAAAAGGCCAAACAACACTTGTTCTCTGTCACAGTTCGATCTGTTCATTAGCTTCGACTTGTCACTAGAATTTGGAGCAGAAGCAGCTGCCGTGATTTGGTCTGGCATTGTTGCCGTAATTGAATTAACACCTACGGGGCAACGTCTGCCCGTCTTTGTGGCAGGTTCAACGTCACGACGACACGACGTCAGACAAATAAACAAAAGTCCAAGCTAGCGAACGAAGCTGATCAAGTGCAACTGCACTGCACTGCGAGCAAAAAAAGAAAAAAAAAAAAACTAAAATGCAGCCAAGTTGTCACACAAGACACAAGAGCTATGCCCACTCCGATTCCCTTTCCCAGTCCCAGTCCCAGACCCCATTGCATGTCAAAGTCGAACACTGAAATCGCAGAGCGAAGATATATGAGCACATCAACGTGAATTAACAGACACATTAAGCGATAGCCGATCGCCGAACAGAGAACACGAGGCACGGCGACAGAAACTCTGGCAGCGAGCCCCGCAACGAAAGACTCTGGCAGCGAACCCATAACGAAAGACTCTAGCAACGAACTTGGAGTGACTTGAAGACGACCATCCGCGGAAGAAGACCAAGAAACGGAAGTCGACACACACTCCAGAGTTAGAGTCGCACTGAATCACGACTGGGGAATGTAGGAATGTCGGGATCTCGGAATGCGGACTGTAGTGTGCCATATGCACAATGACGATCGCATCACTCGCATATAGAGGTAATATTCTTTATGGCCATATCGAATTTCATGCGAAATCATATCGAGCAGAACAAAACGGATCGGAACCGATCCGATCGGATTGAACAGAACTGGCTGTGGCGCCCAAGTGTTGTGTGTGGACACCACGAGCACCTGTTTGCTTTCGCAGAAGCAGAACCCCTCCTCACACCTTCGGCCCCATGGCACAAAGCAGAACTGAAAATATTCAAACAATTCGCATTTGCGTGCTAATCAATAAATTTGCCTGTGAAAACCATTTTGATAGCTGAAATCAAACGAAACTTGTAAGGCATCTAAAGGGGTTGCTTAAACGAAGTTTGGATACTCTTTTTGTGGGGAGCAATTAGTTAAATTTAATAAAATTAAGAAATTTGTTATGAGAATCAATCTAAACTGAAAGTTATTATCTAAAAAATTTGTATCGAGCTTTTTTAGGCAAAAACTAAACTTTAAACTATAATGTAGGAATTAATAATTATACATTTTAATTAAACCCTTTAAAAAATAGGGGTTTTCACGCATTTTAAATAACATTAACTTATTTTTATCCTATTTTGTATTCTGAAATAACGCTTAGCACTTAAAACCAATCTGTTTTAAGTCAATACTACCTTAAATAACCCAAACAACCCTAGTTTGTATTTACTATTAAGTTATAAAGTAGTAATCTCCAACCAGATTCGAAAGAATGCAAACCTTTCCTTTTAAAATTCGAATTATTTTCCCCTTACACTTGTCTTGATAATTTATAATTGATATCAGCTCTCTGATAATTTTTGTATATTTTTTGTTTCTCTGGCATTTCGGGGAGATTGTCATTAAACAAATGTGCCAGAAGCGGCTACCAAAACCGAGACAACAATAACGTAAAATTCGGGTTCGGGTTGCGCACGTCACTCGCTGGAATTCCCGTAAATCGTCTGCTCAAATTTGCTGTTTTGTTGTTTCATTTTTTCCAAGTTTTTTGTTTTTGTTTAGTTTTTTTTTTTTGTTTGGTCCGTTGGTTGGGTTGTTTCTAAAAAATTGTTTACAGCTATACAGCGTTCATCTTCGATCAATAAATCCGGTTTTTTTTCCTTCGAACAAAACAAAAAAAGAAGGCAACGCATTTTTCGTATTTTTTTTTTTTATTAACTTTCGCCTAAATAATTGCACAATAAAAAATAAAGTGTGGAATGTCTGCCTCTTGTTTTGATCGCATTTTTACTCTGGGTTTTCCTTACTTATTTGTTTTTTGCTCTGCAAAAGCCCGACTTTGCATTGAAATACACACACACTGGCCGAGGGCTGTGTCTGTGTATCAATTAATCGTTCTGTTTGCTATTTATAGATTTTGCGGTAAATTCGCTAATAATACTCGAATTTCAGCGAGGCAGCACCCGCACTCTGAACGCCACCATATATGCGGCCCGAGTTTATTAATAATTTACCAGCCGAACCCAATGAGCAGTTACGAATAATAAAAATCGTTTTATATATGATCCATGATTCATGGCCATGACCAGTCTGTGCAGAGACTCGGCTTATATGGCCAAGAATCATTCAGATATGCTAGGGGTGACTTGACTTGACTCATTGGATTGAATTGGTTCGGATTGGATCTCGGGGTAATCTGGTGGCGGGTCCAAATGCGACTGTGGGTTAAATGGCTCGAGCTGATTGGCCCGGCAATCAACAGATGATCAAAATATGCCCGAAAAGCCATAAATAGAGATTTTGCAGAATTTGCAAATATGAATTTAAAACGCTGAATCATTAAGCCTTTGGAATCGAACTAAATTGAGCGATGATTGGGTGTAGGTTCTAAGTTTTGTTGAATTTAATTTTGGTCTATTGTAAAGGGATTTGTATTAAGTCTTATTAATTATATTGGAAGATTAAATGATGTTTAAATATAATAATCGCGTTTGTATTGTTTAGATTAATTGGTATTTTAAAGGGCTTAAAAAATATTAAGGTACATTTTTTATAATTTATCATTTGGATAATAGGGAAACTAATTTAAAAACTCTCATAAACTCTTTAATTTCTTGCAATCTTTTCATGTCTAAATTAACCCTGTAATATATTGTTGCGGAACAATAATAAAGTTTACTTTGGGATTTATATTCACATTTAAAATCACATATAAATTAAAACCAACCAAGCCTTATTTAAACATTACTAAGACTTTCTTTACAATTTCATAATATATTTATAACCACATTTTTCTACTGGTTAAATTAAACATTATTCCCACTTTTTTACAAAATGGATTCCACATTTAAAACCCAAACAAGTTCGCTTTACTTCATATTCAAACTCTCTCCATTTGATTTGATTTCCTTCACGGGAAAACTCTACTTTAAATTTAAATTAAACTAGTTTTGATCATTCAAATAAAATCCATTCAATTTCCAACCTTTCTTTTGTTAGAAAATAAAATATCAGCCCAAGTTATTTGAAAACTGAAACAGAGAAATCCCGCTTAATTAAAGCGTACGACGTGTGACTTTTATGGAGCACTTATTCCGGCACATTTGGGATCGGCCCCGCTCTGTTCTGTTCAGTTTGGCACTCGGCTTCGAACGCTATTAAAATCGCATTACCCATCGGCAGAGTAGGAAGCAGCGGAGGAGACGGCAGGACCAGTTTGAGGTCTTCACTGTGGTCCTGGCACTCCGAACTTGGGCTGGGCCCATCGATGATGATGATGATGATGATGATGGTGGCTAATAGCTTTGTTAGCTTTTGTGCGATTGTGTCTGGCTTGTGACTTTATTATGTCGTTCGGTGCATTCGTTTCTCCAGTCCCAGAGCCCCTCGATTTCCCCGCACACGGAATTGGTTAACTCCGGCTGTTGGCTGTTGGCTTGGCCTGGCCCATTGTCTTGGGCAATCGTCAAGTTGGTTTCGGTTTCTGCCAGATGAAATTGTACCAAATACAGCCCGAAAAGTCCCGAAGGCCCCACCGATTTGACAAATGTGCGTTTTTAGCCATCTCATTGTTGTGGCAAACAGACTTCAATATGCAAATACATTGAAATTAGTTGCCAGCCCAGTGATCGGCTCCGAATCAGACTCTCTCGACGGGGAGTTGTGTTGTGTGGCTGTGGCTGTGGCTGTGGAGTTTGCTATCAGCATCGGAGTCGAAGTCGGAATCGGAGTCGGAGACGAAGTCGTGTCTTGTAGCTCTGGCTCTGTGGAATTTGCATGATTTGCCAAAGTCTGTTGGGGCCTTTTTTTGGCGCCGCTTGCGGGGATTACGACTGATCTCTCGGGGGCTTAATGGCCGTAGGCTGGGTTGTAACTGCTAAGAGAGGAGCCCCGGCATTCCGCTGTTAATTGAATTAAGCCAGCGACATGGTCCACTCTGGCATATGGCGAGTAATTGGCAGGACGGACGGGCTTTTAAGTGGAATTCGCGATGGCGCGAGTGCGATAGGGAGCGAGTTTCAGTCGTAGCACAGGGAATAGGGACTGGAACAGGGACTGGCACTGGCTACCTGAGGGTAGGCCTACCTAGGCACACACCACCTATACTCATACCTACCGCCGATCATTAGAGGGCCCCGTCTAGACGCCGTCTGCGTGCCATGCGTAACCCTTTTGGGAGCCAAGGAACCGGCCCAGAACTTAGAGCCAGAACCCAACCAATTTGCCGCAGTTGAGAAGTAGAAGTGCAACGCAACCCCGAGTTCACTTAATTGCCCCGGCCTTGTCGGCTGGGTTGACGCCATGTCGGAACGGAACCATTAGAAAGCCCACACTGCACGAAATCTATGGTTACACATCATTTTATATAATTTGTATATCAAAATTATCTTTATGACATAAACTAGAACCTTTGAAGACTTGCAAAATATATTTTTAAACCGATTTAAGTCCCAGTTAAGTGACTTTTAGCTTTATTCCCTTGTAACATCCCATCAGGTAGGTTTTCTCTCCGTGGAGACGCCTGGCCATAATCACTGGCCGTCGGCCATTTTAATTGGCACGACATCGTCCAGGCCTGTGACTCATGTAATATGCCCTCGGATAACCAATTACACACATTATGGCGGGAGAGAGAGAGAGTGGGACCCCAGATCTTAGGAACTGGACCTCGAATTAAATGCCCGCCCCGCTAATTTCGCGGCTATTCTTAGCGCCAGAGTCTTTGTTTGGTAATGATGTTTCTCAACTCATTCACTCAATCGCACATTAACCCGCGGTTCGAAATAAAGCCTGATTTGGCGATTTGGAAATTGCGTACACTGCACACAACACACAACACACATGTGGCACCCATCCATCCATCCATCCATCGCCAGGGGCATTCGAAAACATGAACAATGAACCCACACACGATAAGCCGCGGACTGGCGCAATCCAATTGAAATCAGAACACGAGCCTCGATGCTGGACCCTTGACAAGAAGCAACTAAGAGCCGAGAATCAAGAATCAAGAATCAAGAATCGAGAAGAATTTGGAATGGCACTCGAGGAGCTCTTGAATTCTGCGACCGGGGGAATCACGGCGACATTGAAGTTACATAAGTCGTTGCTAGCCTTCCCTTCCTGAACGCAGAAATGCCTCTTTCGCGGTGATTAATCTCAAGTCTTGCCACTTAATCAAAGTCGCCTAACAAAGAATTATTTCCCAGAAAAAGGGGTATATGGGAGGTAAATGCTGTGAGTACTATATATGATATATATATAGTTGTGATTTACATTGTCCTTGTCAACGGCGAGTCGCTTGACAAATTGCAGCTAATCATCGGGAGCGGAAACGGCAGCAGCTAAAATCGAAGCGATCGTCACGTAGGCGATCGCTGCATTTGTTATTTTTTCGCTCATGTGTGGGTATGTTGCGTTATCAATTGCAGAAATTAACGTATTATTCAGGGTACTATATAGTCTTATAAATGATGAGCTTAGGCCTTATCAGTTCAGCGGGGAGTACCGATTGGGGTGGCATATGGGGACTAGAAGTTGCTCAGGAGAGCAGCCTTATTTGTTAGGTATTTGTTATGGTTTAATATTTATAGAGTTAAAACCTATTTAAAGGGAATTTCTCTGAACTTCCTGTTCCAAATTCCACTCCCCTACTACCCTTCATTACCATAAGCATAGAGGGTACTCCCTGTTCCATCACTTTCACCGGCCATTGACACTTGTCCGTATGCCGGTGACATTTGTTAGGTCAAGCACCGATTTGGGCCGTCAAATCTCTCTTTCCCATATATAGAGATGTGTATATGCTCTCCCGATCGTCGATCGTCGATCTCCGATCGCCGCTGGGTGTGTCACACGATCTCCGAGTGGGAATGGGAACGGGATCTGAGCCGAGTCTTGGGATTACGCCGGGGATTGGGATTAGCGCTTAGTGATTCACTGAGATTCGTATCCGCATTTGGTGCGATTGCCATTGGTTCGGCGTTTGGTTGGCGCCACTTTGAAGCAGCAGCTAGAAATCAATAAAAAAGAGTCAAAAAGCCAAAACACCAAAACCGAAAGCCAACCGGAGGAGAAGTTGCGAGACAACACAGATCTCTGGCGAATTTGTTCGTGCTTGTCCAAGACAAATAATAAAATATTATGCGCCATCGAAATTAATTATAACTCAAACAAGCATTACAATATTCCCTGGCTGGCGCCAGCCCCGTCAAAGATCATTAACATTTTTATGATCCGCCAGACGAGAGCGGCGAACAAAGAGCCACCACACATAAGGCCCATATCTGTTGTTACCTGAACCAATACACGCAGCAGCCGGGCCAAGAGTATATCCGAGTACGCGCCCATAAATCGCAAAACTAATAATGTCCAGGTTGTCTTAACACCTCTCTGTCGGTTCGGTCGGTTCTGTCGGCGAGATGATTCGCAGAATTCGAGGGCTGGCGAAAGGAACCGATCCGATCCGTACCGAACCGAATCCCATATCTCATTTAAAGAGGAGTCGTAAAACCCAAAAACGAAATGATTTACTGGACAGGGGACGGGAAATTTCTCCCTCTCTCTTGATGCGGCAAGTGCAAAGTCTCTGGGTCAGATTCAGAATCAGAACCCAAGCAGACACACACACGCGCGGTTCTATATTTAATTCGAACAACAAAGTTGTAGGTACAAATTGGTACGAGACACCTGCAGAATATCCAAACAAATATCTATTTTCGCCCGCTCCTCTGTTATTTTTAAACTAACCGGCTTGATCGTCATCTTTCTCCACCAAACACAATTTCTTTCCAGTCATAATTCACGCTAGCCGCGCACGCAGCCACAGAAAAAAAGAGCATTTATCGGGAAATTGTGCTGAGGAAAAACTAATAGAGATTTCCGCGAACACCGTCGACCGTCTGTGAAAATGTGTTGCCAATCAAGCGGCGGCCAGGGGAAATCTTCTGCGCAGTCTTCTTCAAGTGGACAGCAGACACGGGAACCATCTGCCAAGTCATCATCATCATCGTCACCAGCAACATATAGCCGATATAGACACCTACCAGGACCGATCCTCATCCTGATCCTGCTGGGCCTGATCCAAATCCAAATACAGGTAGTCGCCGCCGGATTGGGCCAAAGTCTTCACGGTGAGTTTCGATCGATCTATAAATATTAATACAAATAATTTGCAAGTGCCCACTTCTCAGGCTCTTGAGATACTTAAGAGATCATTTGGGTTTATTTATAAACAGTAACAATAAACGTTCTTTGGTCAAGTAGCCCAGAAATAGATCTATAAGCCAGCTCTAGAGATTGGTTAGTTAAATATACAAATAGCATATGGTTTTCTCTTAATTTTGTACCTTTTTCATACTTTAAATACTTAGATACTTATGGTTCTTATAAAACTGCTTAAATACTAAACAATTCATGGAACACCTTAATTAATTAAGAGATAAAGCGCTCAATTTCGTTAGGGTCATGCCTCATAAATTTTCAGCCGATCCGTCTCTTTCGCATAAAAACATTGATTACCTCATCAATAATATTTTTACGATCCAACTGAAATCATTTGAGGACTGTTGCGCTAATATCATAATTATTTTATCACTTTTTTGAACATAAATTTCGTTTCCAATCCGATCGTTAAACTTTCATCTAACCTTGATGAAGATCAACATTCTTACCGGGCTGGAAAATAATAATACCCTAAAAATACTGCCCATCTAAGCAGCTTGCCGGATTCAGTATGGACTTATGGACTATGAATCATGGATTTTAGCTGATTTTTACGAGCTTATAACAGCTGCATAGATCGGCTATAGGAGCGGGGTTTAAGCCATTCCGATCGCTTTTCCAAGTAATTTTTTTAGCGATTGTCAACTGAGTCAGATTGTGACTTTTAAGACTTGTGTTACGGGGGCACTCGGTAACCTTTCGCCGAGAGTTACTTATTAATGCAAATCAACTTACCGGGCACTGAAAAGCACTATCTTTGGAAGGTATTACTTAAGCTAAAGAGAGTCTGGCAGTATAAACTGTAAAAATCATATAATCCTAAAGAATCTTCATAGTAAAAATACAAAACTTTTATTTGAAGTCAAGAAACTAAATAATTAAAGTTATGGCAATTATTTAATTTAAAGAAGAACAAATTAATCATATTTTCCGGCTCCTTCCCCTTGTTTATAAATCTAAAAAGCCAAATAATAGTTTAATAATATTTTCAAGAATACTTAGAACTGCTTTTCACTGTTGTTAGGCGTCCGCCCGTGTCGGTTTCAAACACGTGCCGTCTTGGCCCCTCAGCTCCCCGGCTCTGGGCCACCTCTGACCCACCGCTGACCCCCTCTTAATCCCCTCCTTCCGCTCCATTGGCCGGCGCTTAATCTGCGACTGTGATTAATCGGCGAACGTCGCCGACGCCAGCGGTTGAGGGGAGAGCTACGAAATCGGGGGAGAGTCTGCTATATACAGACTATATATTGGCTACTGACTGAGCATTTCAAGCGTTGTCTCCGTCTCGGGCCTTCTTTTTTTATTATTTCGTCTGGGCTCCTCTAAAAAACATACTGAGTGGGGGTTTTTTATGGATTTCGGAGTGTGTTAAATGAAAATAAAAATCGCATAAATTAGATATATTGCAATGTCGATATCGGGTTACTTGAACCCAGTTCATTAAGTGTTCTAGTCGAAAAGAGAAAGGCGGCGCGCTTCGAAAACAAAAAATTTGTTTGAGGGGAAATTTTCCATTTGATTTAGGAGTTTCTGGGGGAGGAGGAGGGGAGCTAGTTGTAGGAAAAACCCAGCAGGACACAATCGAATAACAGGAAAGACTCGACCAAGAACAACAATCATCCGAGGTCCGGGCATCAAAGAACAAAGCGAACCAAAAACAAACAAGCGACCAAATTACACAGATTGTTTCTGGGAGGGAAAAGCTGGGAGCGGGAGCTGGAGTTGGAGCTGGAGGTGGAGAGAGATCAAGTAGGAGGAACCACGATAATAATGCTGAATAAAACAAAGTCCTAAAGCCGCCCACGGAGATCAGAGCAAGAGGAAGATGATGTCGAAGAAGGAAAAGGTAGCTCCAATGGATCACATTCCTACCTCTTGACTTATTCAGCTACACAGCGATATTTTTTTTAGTAAGGACTCAAGTTCGTCGACATAAATTCGCCAAATTTTAAGAAATATAATTTCGAGCTCTGCTTTAAAGCCACAACAAATTTATAGCTTTTGCAAAGAATATAATTTCGTGCGATGTAATGTTGTCTTAAAGCCTCAAAAATAGTGATAATTTCTCGTTTTGACTTTGTACTAGAGGAGTTTATATTGGCGGACTTATGTCGCTAAGCCCTTGGATACATTTACGTCTTATTTTCAAATCCCAGAAAATTTCTTTACAACAGGTTGATAAACTCGATGAAATCATTTTAAATCTTACATTGCTAAAGAGTAACCTTTTTAAAACCAAAACTTTATTGAAATTTTAAATATCTAAACATATAAATATTTTATTAGGTATTAAAAATATCCGAGCTCAGTAATTTTTTGCCGTGTAGCGCCGGCGTCTTCATTTATTGCTATAACAGCGGGTGAGAGTGAGGGGGATGGCGCGTGTGTCTGCCTGCCGGTGGGTCTGTGTGTGTGTTTATCAGCACATTGCAGGTGGTCCTCTTTCTCTCTTTTCTTTCGGTTCGGGAAGAAGAAGAGCAAACTGAGCCTCCTGGGGTCGTGTCTCTGGCCCTGTCCCTCTCCCACTGCCACCCCACCCCACCTCGATCATTGTTGGTACCTGTCTCCCTCTCCGTTTCCGTTTGCCTGCTGCTGCTGCCTGATTGTTGATGTTGTTGTTAAGGCTTTTGTGTTGTTGTTAATTTTGTTGTTGTTGCTGGTGTTGTTGTGGAACATGTTTAACATGCAATGCTTCGCTACTTTTGACTTAAGCGCCAGCAGCGACGTCGACTGCGACTGAGGAAAAGGTAAAAACACAATAAAGAAGCAGGAACAACACCAACAACATTTAGGTGAGGGAGAAGAGTGCTTACACTGAAAGAATAAACTATTGAGCTTTCCTTAATAAGAGTAATATTAAATAAATAATTACCAAAAGTTTCAAAATATATTGTTTTAATAAAAAGAATATCTATTATTATTTTTTCAAAGTTTAAATATTTTCTACAAATGTTCTAACAAATTTGGAGTCTTAGGATATCCTAGTCTTGTTTTTTTTAAGTCTAGCAACAAATTCATATTATAAAGATATTCACAATTCCAAAATGCATAATTATTTTGACATTTTTTTGCAAGAAAATAAAAAGAAAACTCTATAAGGTTAAGTAATAAGATTAAATATAGAAGTTGAACATTAAATGTTAAAAGAACTCATTACCTCATCTTATTTCTCTCCGTGCACATTATAAACACACATTCCCATTTATATTGTGGCCTAATCTCATTGACCTGTGGAATGGAGATCAGCTGCATAAGAACGGGGGAGTTGGGGCTGGGCATGGGGATTGGAGGAGTCCATTTTGGGTCACGTGCTCGGATAAGATCTCAGTCGGTGGGCAATTTCCGGCGTTTGTACATGCCATGAATCGTCTTGTTTGTGTTTGTTTTTGGTATTATTGCGTCAAGAGTCAACGTCAGGGGCAGGAAATGCAGTGGGTGGGGATCAGTTGTCAGGGAAGGGGATTAACCACAAGCACTACTATATATCACTAATCCGTACTTTCCCTCCTTTCAGGCTGGAGGATATCGTGCTCCAACGAGGGCGAAGAAGTCAAACTGGACCAGTTCAATTGCTACAACTGCGAGTGCAAGGTGAGTTTTCACAAAAAAATAAAATCGGAGTGCTTGCCACTTTAATTTATAGATAGTATCTAGTAGATACACTCCACCCGATTACCCACACACTTCCAGTTCCCAGTTCCCAGTTCCCAGCTCCGTTTTTTAAGGCTCCACGGATCCTTGCCAAGTTTGCGAGTGGAGCTCGCCTTTTGGCCTCGATAAAAGTCACTTAAAGCGAAATGAAACGAAATGAAATAACATAAACATGCTCGCTGAAATAAATCTCTTGTACTCGGCTTCCTTCCTTCCTCCTCCTGTCAGACCTCCGAACCCCTCCTGCCCCTCTTGCTCCCGCCCTGGTGTTCATCTCGCTCCCAGCATGGGACGACGCCATTGTCCAGCCAGCAGGACATTCAGACTCGTGTCATTGCAGTCACTACTTCCTTAGCAGCCTGCCAAAATGAAAAATACCGAAAATGTGTAGAATATTTCACTAAGAAATAACCAGCCAACACACTCATAAGGTCAAACACTTTTTTGGTACTACCGTTAGAGATACAGGCAGAGAAATGTATTGCTAATAATATTGGTAATGGGAAATCTAAGTTATATTAGTATACATTTTCAGAATTAATAAACTACAAAGTGTGCCTTAATTTTATTTTTGGGTTAGAAAATAAAATATTAAAACTAAATATTCTGCAGGAGCATATTTGTCTTTAAAAACTTAAAACTAACCTAAGGAAACGCCCAAGAAAACGTTGCTAAGCCAACATTACAACCCACTCGCAAAAGCAACTCAAATTTATTGCTCTGTAAAAAGCTCAAACAGCTGACAAATTTTTTCTTTGCCGGATTCAAACTGAAATGTTTGAGTTTGTTTGCATTTGTTTGGCTTCAGCTCTTCCTCTTCCTTCTCTTGCCAGCCCACATTCCCTCGCAGCCTCTTACTCCATCGCCCTCTCTCTCTCTCTTACTCGGTTTCCCGGAGGCCATCCCTGTCCCTCTCTGGTGAATTTTTATGATCCAAGGTCGTCAAACGGGTTTCGCGCAGTGTGGGTCGCGCCGTGGTATTGGTGTGGCGGTGTGTTGGCAAGGGTATTCGGTTCGGTGTTGGATCAATCTCTATATGTATGAATATAGCCGATAGTCGGCAGTCGATCGTTTGACAAACACTTGGCGCCGCCGCTGTGATTTTTCGTCGCCAGCTACCAGGCGACAGCCCCTCTCTTTCACTGTCGTCCGTCTCCAGCGCCCGGCAACCCTTCTTCCCCTCTCACCCACTCGGTCTGACAGCTTCGTGTCGTGTTAAGCGAGCGCGTGCTCAGCTGGCTGATCGTTGGAGCGAGTGGGATGGAGAGAGGAATAGGGACAGGTGATGCTGCGATAGGGTTGCCAAGGCACTTGGAAATTAAATTGATTTGATGTATTATTTATAAGGCTTTTGGTACAAAAATTAAACATGTATTTAATGATACATTTTTATTTATTTTTGTTTTATTTTAAACAAAATTAATTGTTAATTAAATTAGCTTAACAAATTTAATAAGTAATAATTAAGATAAGTATTCAAATTAGTCTAAATAACATGAAATAAAATGCGGGATCGGGATCACTCCTTGTCAGGATTTTTTATAAAACATTTCAACAGATTTTTAGTCAGTTCTAGAGCCAGGCTAAATAATTCGTACGGCGTTGCGCATCTTATTATTAAATTGTCCTTTGCTTAACTATTTTTTAAATTTAATAGAGTTATTTCTATTTTAAATTGATGTCAAGCAATCAGGAAGTTTTTGAGGGTTATGAAAATCGAACATTTAAATTTTAAACCTCACAATTTTTCGAAATACTTAAATAGCAAAATTTAAAATAATGTAATTTCCAACAATTATTGCAGATATTGATTAGCATTGAGAAACCATCTTATATCCCGTAATATGATCTTTTTTACCCCCCAATTTCCCCCAGTGTAGCTGTCGTGAGCCTGCTGCTAATTTAGCGCTAAGCGCTGCTAAACGCCGCTGCTCCAATTTGAGCGGCTAGCGATCGAGCTGGCGCCGATCGAGCCATCGAGCGATCCGATCCAAGCGATCGAACCGATCGATCGATCGCAGAATCTTATTTTCGCCTGCGGCGGAGCTTCATTTCGCGGCGAGACGCGTCGCGTCGCTTCGTTGTTATTATTATTTCCATTGTTGCTGCCTGCTGTCGTCGTCGTCAAGTGGGCGTAACCAAAATTAAAAAGCAGCAGCAAAATCGCAAAAAATATAGGAAAAAGAATACGATACTGGCGCCACCTTACTGGGAAGGCGCCGTGTCTATAGCTGTCTCTTTCCGCGTCGCTATCTCCGCCTCTTTCGCTCGCTGAAATCATTAAAAGTTCATGAATTCGAATTTAACCCGAGAGCTGCTGCTGCGATGCGATTTCTCTTAGTCTCGCTCTTAAGACAAAATACCGCCAAAAATACACAAATTCCTCAATGGAACGTGCAAGACGTTAAGGCCATAATCGGAGCTTAAAACCATATATTGGATAATTTTATAATTAATATAAAATAATGCAAATTTTTGACAAATTTTTAATTTTTAAGCGATCGTGATTGGAATGAACTGCTGTCTGTCAGGTTAAATTTTTAATGTGAACTTAACATTGTAAAAAATATTAAAAATATTGTTCGATTTTAAGTTAAACCTGTAAAACGATAGCGTTTTCAGAAAAAGATTATTGATATAAAATCACAAATATTGCCACTTAAGTGTTATCCTTTAGCCATACAATAGGTTTTCATTTTCTGCACAAATTTGAGAAAATTTCCTATTTTAATTAGGTTTGAAATAGAGTTTTTCTTTCAAGTATATGTCATACAAATAATTTTAAATCTTAAAGTTTGGTCATCTCCTCATTAATTCCCTCAAAATAACATCCCATTCAAGTTTAAAGTTGCCTGAAAAATATAATCGCCAGGCAGTCAGTACTTGCCTCAATGAGTACTCGTACTCTGTGTGACTCCCGCTTTATTCCCACCCATTTAAGTCGAAAGTTTACGACTGGCGTTTATTGTATGAAATATATTAATATACGGGGAGTATGCATAGCGACGGGCTTTATGTACATATACATATTTGCTGTGTGTGTTGTGGAAAATCGTCAAGGACAGGCCAAGGAAATGGGTAGCTGCCACACCCTGGAGATAACTACAAATTTTCGGTTTTATGCGAATATTATGCTGAATCCGCTGAATTTGCTCCTAATGGTTTATGATTTAAACGGTTCTCGGGATGTTTTCGCCCGCCGAATGATTGAGCCGGACTTTTATGTTTGGAAATGTATATTTTGCAAATGAAATTTGTGCTTTGGAAATGGGTAAACATGTGATTAGAGAGAATACAACAGCAGCGCGGCTGATTGATAAATATTAACAAGGAGCTCTTTGAATTAATATTAATGAGACATTATTTCAGTTCAACTAAAGGATGAGAGGTAAATGGAAAGTGACTCGCTTATATTGTATATATCTACTTAGCCATGCCAGATTAATATTAATGTAGGATTTACGATCGCTAATCAGCAAATTGAAATCATTAGAGATCTTTTAGTGTGCATAACTTTGGCTAAATAAATTCACATTTTGCGAATATGGAATTCTAGAGCAACCAGGGCGCAAACCAGATTTGGCCAAATATTTTCATACAGGTCTGCCAACTCCTTTCCTGCAAATTCTTGGGCATTCCATTCTAAACCCAATACCGATCCGATTCCGATTCTGACTCTGACTCTTTTGATTCCAATTCCGATTTCGATTCCAATTTGAGCCGTAACCCACAAGTGACAAAATACACATGACCATAAAACCACAAGACTGTCATTACCATATTCACTCCGTGTCTAGAGCGACAGACTCCAGCCAACCTGGCCAAGTTAACTCGGAGGTGGTATGCACAGCAAGAAAATGTTAGTTAAAATGAGATATTAAGCTGATATTTTCTATATTTTTCTATAATTTAAATAGTTTTGTTGTACACCTTTTAAAATTCACAAAGAAACTGTAAAATTTTAGTTTCATAGAGCCTTAGACGGGACTACAACCAGCTCCTCTAACAGAGAGAGCGAGATAGATAGCATGATCCAAAATTATTGCTAAATATATATTTATTGTCCAATTGTACTTAAATTTAAGGACAACGGCGATACAAGCCTTTTTATAATATGTATATTTTTTTGTTTTGAATTTATTATTACATCTTTAGTTAATTAGCATTCCTCATCATAGGAACCCTATAATATGGATTATATTTCATAAAAATAATACACTAATATATCTTTTAAGCCACTATACCATTTATTTATCAGTGTGGAGATGGCCAATAGAGCAAGCTGGCCGAAAGAGAGACGCAGACGGAGACGGTGTTAAAACTGATCATGTTTTGTCAAACGCAAGGTCGTTAGAGACCGTTTGCAAATGTGGTTCTGCCACTGTGGCACACATAGATACACAAACACACACTAGACTTGGTGTGTTGTTTTAGTTGTTGTTGTTTTGGTGAACTGCCGGCGGGCAAGAACCACAACAACAACAACAACAAGAGTAACACACGGCAGAAATGCTACTTAGCAGCTCAGGTTGCCATCGTGGCGCCTTCAGCCATCTCTTTTCTTTCTTTGAGTTTGGCATTAAGTTGGCCTGACTTTGGCTTTGGCAATCTCCAGCAGAGAATGCCTCTCAACTTTCATGTTGGCTGTTGGAACAGCACACATTTTTCCATACCGGTTCCTGCGATTAAATAGAAAGAAAGAATTCCGCAGCATAAACAGCTGGCTTGGCTGCGAGTTGTTGGCCGACACCGCCGTTGAGTTGAGATTTGTGGTGCTTGGTTGTGTGATTGTGGCCGGATTTCGAGAGCATGTGAACTTTGATCTGTCAGAAATGGCGAGCGATTAGAGTGATATTCCATCTTTGTCAGCTTATTGCAGTTTACGAGAGTTGCACTGAGAAAAATAAGGGGTTTTGGTAACAGTTTTAGGGAGCGAAAATTGTTTAAAAGAAGATTGTTAAAAAAAAGGTTTGATAATTAAGAAAAGTAAAGAATATATTTATAAATTTTATATCTAAAGAGAAGTATGTATGTAGTATCAATTTATTTTATAACCTTAAATTATATCTAAGTTAATCAAGATTTTTTAATTAAAAAAAATACTTCAACCCATTTTTAAAATCTACAAATCTCCTAAAAATCATATTTAACAAATCTCAGAGACACCTGAACTGAACTCCGCTATATTTTGTCCGTGTAAAAATCGGGGGAACTGGAGGGGGAGTTACGACAAAGTCGTACTAAAGTGCCATTAAAATTCCAACTAACAACTGCCATTAAAACTAATACGATGATAAACATCTCGGTGCCTGGGACCCGCGACTATGCGACTCTGCGACTCTGCTGCGACTCTGGGACTCGGAGATCTAGAGATTTTCATTTTCATAACAATTGCAAATTTTGCACGTTGCTGCGGCCCCATCCAAATTGAGATCCAATCTGGTTTGCTTGCACTAAATTATAGACACACACACACAGACAGGTAGGAGGTACGGTAGATACTCAGACTCGTACTCGATACACTCACATTGTTCATAGCAACTGCATACAAATTAGTGAAATATTTTGCCTGTTTTTGGTCGACATCTATCTAGATTTATAGATACATTTACAATTAGTGGCGGCTGGCTCCGCGTCCGACTCGCGGGGCTCTACTATTATTACGCTCGTTCTGATTCTGAATCTGAATCTGGCTTTAACCTGTCACCGCCGGCAGCTGGTGGATATCGCCTCTCACAAGGGTTAAAGGCAATAGCCGATATTGCACAAGCCGGCAGTTGCCACAATTTGACTTATGATCGACATCAATTCTAATGCGCCCCGCTGCAGCTGTCAGCGTGTCGTTAACAGCCAAATGGCTAGAAAATCCAGATGCATAGATACCTGTATATATCTCAGCATATATTGTATGTATATATATAATATGTACGTAGGTGGGCAGGCAATCAGCCGAGGGATCAACTAACGAGATACGAGCACAGGGGAATTTTAAGGATAAATTATTGCAGCATAAATTACCAGACTTTGCATAATCCCAGCAGATTTTACCCCCAGCCAACCAGGTCAACTTAATCGCACAGAGAAAAAACAATGTAATTAATAGGATTTCATGAAGTTTAGTTACATTTCTCACCAGATTATAAAGATTTCCTAATAGAAATATATCTTAGTAGAAAAATTCAAAGAAAATTCTAACAATGTAGGTTTAATTTCAAATATCATAAGAAAAAATCTAGTAGAATTCCCTATTTTTTAATACATTTTTCCCCATATCTTACACATTTTGTAAACCATTTGAAGATACATATTTTCCCTCAGTGCTGCTAACCCCAAATGAAACAAAAGTCAAAGCAATCGCCACTCCCGAAAGTTAATTACCCTGAAGGTTAGAGGGCAGAACTTCATTGAGCAATTGCAATTGAAATACCATAAATCAGGTGGATTGGGGAGGGGGGAATGAGGAATGGGGATGTAATACTCCACTCCGTACTGGCCATAGTGCAACGCCACAAATCATTGGCTCAGCGGCTCAGTGACAGCCATCTTTCACATCGCTAAGCGCATTTGTGCAAATTGCGCATACGCCACATGGGCCTGCTGTGAGATAAGACTAATTTATTGTGTGTTTTATTTGTTATTTTTTATTTTGCAGAACGGTTTCGTAAACTGTCGCAATACCTGTCCACCCATCGATGATTGTTACATTCAGGAGAAGCCAGAGAATTCCTGTTGCAGCAAGTGCAAGGGTAAGTTGAAAAATATAATGTTTTGAAGAGTATGCATTAATTTTCTATTTTTTAAGTTTATAAATTATAGTTTTTAATGGGATGTGCTTTTTATATTTTTATTTGATCAGTTTCACATATAATTAATTAATGAGTATCTATTTCAATTGAGAAATTCAGTTAAGGATGAATATACCTTTTATTTGTTTTTCTAAAACCTACTTCATTTTTTTCTTTACAATTTTTAAATCAGAATAAAATCTAATACACTCCAATTTCAATTTTAATTGTTATTTCCCTTAGGTTGCATTTTCCGCGGAGTTCCCTACGAAAGCGGAGCAGAGTGGAGCGATCCGGAGGATCCCTGCAGGACATACAAGTGCATGGCGACTGTGGTCACCGAGACGGTGCAGAAATGCTACTCGCAGTGCGATGACAACCAGCTGCAGCCGCCTCGCCCCGGGGAATGCTGTCCCACCTGCCAGGGTGAGTGTTATTACCATTCAAAACTGATATTATCAATCAAATCCAGTCCATGTCCAAGACCAAGACCCAGACCAGTCCCCGGTAGCATCAGTCACTAAAATTAGCCAGAGACACGCCGCTAATGCCTCATAATCGTTAGACAAAAGGCGATGATTTAACCACAGAAAATAATGCCCTACGAAAGGGTATTACGCATACCGGAGACTGTTATATACATATATTTAAAAAAATCATAAATGAGGGCAGGCTAATCGTTGCCCAACTCAAAGTAGATCATCACAGATAAGGTCCCAGCATTATTTATTTTTTTTATTTTTTATGTCTCTATTAACCCAAAAATGATTTATTCATGGGGCATTCCGATATTCCAATATTCCGATGCTCCGATGCTCCGAGAGCTACGCTGATCCGCTGATCCGCTGCGATCTGTTTTGATCTGTTCTCTGTTTTTGTTGGCCCCGCTTATTTATGGGCTTTAAATTGTCTATTAAGGCGACAATGTCGCCCCGCATATTCCGATATTATTCGCATTGCGCCGAGAAAACCAAACCAAACCAAAGAAAAGAAAACAAAGCAAAACGAGGCAAAGCAAAGCATCGGAGCCACAAAATCTGGGGCCGTCCTATGACGCTGCCTCCTATGCAAATAGCGCCGCTTGGGAACTTGTTTCGCCTTGTGGAAAATTTCTTGGCCCGGTGCCAAGCAAATCAAACTAAGGAACTAAATCATAAGTGTCTAATGTTGGGGATTTCGTTGGCAGGTTGCAAGATCAATGGACAGACGGTGGCCGAGGGCCAGGAGGTCGACGCCTCCATCGATGACCGGTGCCTGGTGTGCCAGTGCTCCTCCAACCAGCTGACCTGCTCCAAGAAGACCTGCCCCGTCCTCCCATGTCCCATGTCCAAGCAGATCAAGCGACCGGATGAATGCTGTCCAAGGTGTGCCCAGCATCAGGGATTTATGTCGGTGCCAGGTGGGTTAAAACAACTTCTAAAATAAATTTAAAACTTTATAATTAATAAATAATTATCTTCATTAACTAATTTATTTAAAAAATTCCTTTTATTTCCCAGGCAAATGCTTCTTCAACAACAAGGTCTATCCCGAGAAGACGCAGTTCATGCCGGACAGATGCACCAACTGCACCTGCCTCAATAGCACCGCCATGTGCCAGAGGGCCACCTGCCCCATCCTAGAGTGTTCCCCCGAGTTCCAAGAGTTCCAGGATGGATCCTGTTGTCCTCGCTGTGCCGTTGCCGAAGTGCGCAGCGAGTGCAGTGTGAAGGGTGTCACCTACCAGAACAACGAGACCTGGGACATGGGTCCGTGTCGGAGCTGCCGTTGCAATGGCGGCACCATCCGCTGCTCCCAGATGCGCTGTCCGCCGGTCAAGTGTCGAGCGAATGAGGAACTGAAGCTGCCGCCCGGAGAGTGCTGTCAGCGATGTGTGGAGACCGCGGGGACCTGCACTGTCTTTGGGGATCCCCATTTCCGCACCTTCGATGGCAAGTTCTTCAGCTTCCAGGGCAGCTGTAAGTATCTCCTGGCCAAGGACTGTCTGGGACACACCTTCGAGATTCGGCTGACGAACGAGGGACGAGGCACGCGGCATGCCAGCTGGGCCAAGACTGTGACCCTGAAGCTGCACAATTTGCGCGTGAATCTCGGCCAGAAGCTGAGGATAAAGGTGAATGGAACGAGGGTCCTGTTGCCCTACGTGGGCTCGGCCGGTGGTCGGAATGTGACCATCGAGAGGCTGTCCGATGGCGGAGCAGTGATGCTGAGATCTGAGATGGGTCTGTCCCTGGAGTGGGATGGCGGTGGCTTCCTGCAGGTCTCCGTGCCGGCCAAGTTCAAGAAGCGATTGTGCGGCCTTTGTGGCAACTTCAATGGCAGTGCACGGGATGATCTCACGGGCAGGGATGGCAGGAACCACGGCGACGAGGAGGTCTGGCACTTCGCCAACTCGTGGCGCGTGGGTGGACCCAAGTCGTGCTCCCGCAAGCGCGAAATCCTGGCGGCAGTGCCCACCTGCGACAAGCGCAAGTCCAGCTTCTACTGCCATCCGCTGAGCGTGTCGCCGCTGTTCGGGGAGTGCAACGAGCGCCTCAATCCGGAGAACTACATAGCCGCCTGCCGGATGGATGTCTGTGAGTGTCCCTCCGGAGCCTGCCACTGCGACAGCTTTGCGGCATATGCCCACGAGTGCCGGCGCTTGGGCGTCCAGCTGCCAGACTGGCGGACGGCAACCAACTGCCCGGCGGGATGGCGGCGCAATGCCACATTGTCCAACTTCCTGCGCAACGAGTTCTACGGCGACTCCAGCTTCCGGAGAGGTCGCAAGCGGAAGAACCATCAGCTGCAGCTGCAGCAGCAGCAGCACAAGCTGAGCCGGCACCACAGGCTTGGCACCAGCCACAACCAGCTGGAGAAGCCGGGACAGGCTTCCAATCCCAAGGATCGGGAGCGGCAAAGGGACGAGGACTTCATTGCGAAGCACGTGCCCAGCGGTTTGCTCTTTCCACGTGCGCCGGATCGCACGCCGCCGCCCTTACACTAAGCGGGGGAAGGGGGAGGGGGAAGAAGCGTTTAAGTTTAGTTACTCATTTAGTTACAGCATCCATCCGCATTCACACACACACACACGCACACGCAAAGAAAGAAGAAAGAAAGAAAGTCTCATCGCAAGGGTCACTATTCATAGCATACTTTTGGCGGCCCAGCAAGTGAGAGGTATTCGAGGGATTCCCCGGAAAGAACTGATTTACAGGGATTTGATGAGTTTTCTAAAAGGAAAGTAACATAATTTTATATTAGAAATTTGAAAATTTATTAAAATTAAAAAATGAACCCATTGTCAGCAAGGGGAATCCCTCTAGCACCTAGAAATCCTAGTTGAATTCGCTTCCATGACAGCCAGGCAACAGTATTAAGCTGAACGGTCCTCTGGAGTAGGTAGATATATATCGGAATACTATATATATATGCATACATACCACACATCATCCATCCTGTCGCCATTTCTCGTGTAGCCTAAGTTTTATTTATTTTAGTTTTAGTAAACAAAAAGGAGTTTTTATTCGGAGAGCCTGTTGTTTGTGTGCCTGTTTTATATTTGTATTCCTGTATGTGTGTTTTTATCGTCGCGCTAAACTAAACATACAACTAAAAACAATAAACTAAAAACTAAACACTAAAAACGATAAACTTATAACTAAAACTAAGCCTTAGCTAAGTGTACTTAGAACTAAACGCAATCCTAGCTGAAATACTTGATAATGTTTGCTTAAAATTTAAGCTCTAGCGAGAAGGAGGAGGAACGAACCTACCTATAACAACTACTATATACTATATACCATAAACTATATACTATATATATGAGAATTGCACAAACAGTATTTTTTTGCTTAGTTGAAACTTGAAAAACCATCCAACACGCTCCCCAACAACTCAACTACAAGCTTATGCTCCTACTCAAAGCTCCCCTTAAAAAAAAAAAAAAACAAACTCTTAACTCGAAATTCCGCTTATCTCAAATTGGGGAACACAGGTCCCCCGCAGAAGAATTAACCAACTTTTATCCCAAAAAACTGTGTTAGTATTTATACAACTACAACTACTACTATATCGCAAAACTATTTATGCACTTAACCGGAGGACAGCCACAACAAACTCTTTGCCATTTTTCAATTTTACAAATTAATCGAGTTTAAAGTTTAAATGTAATGTACGATAATTATCTCTTTATAAACTATACACTATAACGTACTACTTGTATGTCTGGATCTGTAAATTTACAAGAAATATACTTGAAAATATCCCAAAAAAAAAACAAAATACAATATAAAAAAAATTAAATGAAGAAAATAACAAAAACAAATAAAAAAACAATGCCACACACAATGCAAGTGGATCAAACGAAATTTAAATATATGAAAAACACAATTTAAGAATGGTGTTCATATTTGGGAAAAGGGTTTAATGTTTTAGTTATTGGAGGATAGGATGGGGATTTTATTAATAGAAATTATGGGAAGAAAGAAGTCTTAGTTGCTTCCTTTAAATTTATAAAATTGGTTTTTATAAACCTAAAAACTTCTTATATTTTTTCTCATTGCTAAGGCAATTCTTGCTCCCAAAGTTTCAATTTCTAATAGCCTCTCGAAAAGCCTTTGCCAAAATCAATGCATAAGCCATTAAGCTGAGACTGCAGCTGACCAGGAATCAAATTGCCTGTGGGAATGGCCACAACTGACTTTATTTCCCTTCTCCCAGAAAAAAAAACGAAAAAAAAATACTTTAAGATCCCCCAGAATACTTGTGTTTATTGTTGTTCGTTCGCTCGTGTGTGGCATCGGTTTCAGAGGCACGAACTCCGATTCCAGCTCTCAATGACTACGACGACACTACGTCTGGGGTGGACTCTTGACTCCACCAGACTCCCAGCTTCCAACTCTCGACTTTAGACTGCAAACTCCCGACTCCCGACTCCAGGAAGGAAGTGGAGAGTGGCATAGCCAAGGGCCACTCCAGAGTCCGAGTTCAGTCTGGCTGGCGTCGAATTACGGGGCATGGCCATTAGCCATTAGCCAGTTGCCAGTTGCCATTTGAAGGCAATGCCAATTTATGCATGTTTGCTTAGCAATAATTGTCAGCGATGTCTAGGGTCGATACCCAGTCCTCAGTCCCCCATCCCCGGTCGCCTGCCAATCCAATCCGAGACCAATTCCCAGGGCAAGTTTGTCTGTAATTCGAATCGGACTTGCTGCTTGCCACAAGCTCTGGGGCACAGTTCTCGGAGAATTCCAAGAACGAGGCGGGCGCTCGTAAATTCAAGCGATCCGATCACCGATCGCCGGCGATTTAGACGGAAAACACAATCTGGACTGGGGGCCGATCATGGCGGCCCATTGAGGAAAGCAGGATGCATGGTGAGAAAAGAAGTAAAAATGGATGAGTAATTGGTTTCAAAAAGGAGTGGGGAAAATATGTTTTATTTGGGGATTAGAATATTATTTATATATTTTTAAAAGAAAGGTAAGCAAATTCTATTTAAATATAGTTTAATAAATCAAGAAGAATAGTATTTATATATTTATTTTATATATGATGGATTTCCTCATAATTCTTACAAAATACACCCTGAGCTAGGAAGCAAAATATATTTGTTATTTTCGATTCTCATTTAGATTTAATGTGAAAAACGCTTCAATAATAATTTAAACCAAATGAAATATGATTTGAAAATATTTAAATATTTAACTTAAGTTCCAAATTAATATATTTTTAATAGAAAACATATATAATTTATAAAGAATATCTAATATTATAATCAAAAATGAAATACCTCAAGTTTCATTAACCACTTTTAATGGGTTTCCTTAAAAGTAAATATCAAATAAAATCACTATAAAATAATTGAATCTTTTGATTCCTAATAAATATCTTGTTAATAGAAAGCATAAATATATAATTTAGAATATCTAAAATTAAGATTAAAATGGATATAACCCACGTTTAAGCAACCGTTCTTAAATGGTATCCTTGCTTTTCTTGAAGTTCATTTCAATTCCTTAGAATTAGGACCCTTTAAATTTTTTAATTTTATTAGGATGATTTCTCTAAGTTCTCCGAATTTCTCTCAGTGCCCTACCACGCAACAGGCACGTGCACTGAATTCGCAAACAAGTCGATCGGTCAGGTTGTTGCCACTGCACTTTACTTCACTTCAAATCACTTCCAATTGCCACTGCCCGCCTGCAGCCTGATTGATGTCCGTCTCCTCGGCTCCTCCGTCTCCCGTGGCTTCTGATTCTGCAGAAATCTCGGACTTCATCCGATGACATCTGCCTTTGAGCGCTTCCGCGTGTGTCCGCGTGTCGCTCCTCTGGAGACGCCGCTCGACGCGTGCTCGCGCCTTATCGGGCGCTAACCTGTCCATATCGGAGCAGCTGCCCCATAGCCCCACGTACCGTGGGGGCATCTGCGCCGGTTAAGCCGGCGATGGTGTGGCGCCACGGCGTGCGCCAAATTTGGCATTCGGTGAAATGTCTGGCGTCTTCGGTTGAAATACGGACAAGTGGCGTTTGCTGCATTCCCCAAGGGGCGACATTAGACGACGGGACCCATGTTCTTCATAATTCATAATTTGAGGACGTGCTCCCTCTCTGCTCTCCTTCTGCCCTTGTTGCCCCTCTGGATGGCCACTTAAAATCCACAATTTATCAATTCCTTCTGGCAGGACCACGAGATGGCCGGCGATAAGCCGCGACGAGCAAGGACAATCGATGCCATTGGTCATGCATCATTTCGGATGCACACAGAAAAACTATGTGGAATGTCAATAAGTGGGTTTATTAGATAAATCAAAGTTGAAAATAAATATAGGTTAAAGTTCTTTTTTTATATTTATATTTTAATGACAAATAATAACATTTATACATTCTGGCAAACTTTTGGCCATCAGTAACCTCAAAAAACATCTCAAATATAAGCATAACACAAATCAAAATTTTTAATAATAATAATAATGTAATTTTCATGGAAAATCAATCATTAAAAATATCATTACTACGCCAAAAATGCTTAAATTTTGCTTTGAAATGCTTTTCTGTGTTAGTTTTAATGCAATTTAAATATCTGCATATTAAGATAACATTTTGCTTAAATTAAAATTGAACCGAACATGTTTAGATCGAATGGGCAATTTATGCTGATCAAGAATATATATGATTTATAGGGCGGAAATTACTTCTTCAATGCGTTTCAAATTTTTGAAAAAAATTACAATACTCTTCATTTCAATTATTTTCTTTATACCAACTTATTTTAATGTGTTAGAGATAGGTATTTAAAAAAAAATTACAATCTTTACTCTGAGTTGCAGAAATTCAGGAAAATCCAAGACCAAAGCAACTATTTTCGCTTCGTGTAAAAAGGCCATCCAAGGATGCGACGACTTCCTAAGTGTGCATAAGCGAGTGGAAACGCATGAATCATCCGCTGGATGCGTGGGAGCAGCCATTGTCAGCATTGTCATCGGGCTTGGCCATTAGCGCATAGCATCCATATGTCAGCGGCTTCCAGAGCCGGATAGCTTCGCCCACGTCCACATCCAGCTCAAGGGCTGCCTGCACTTCGCCTTGGGGTTGCTCGCCCGGTTGGGTTTTTCCATTTTCCTATTTTCCCGGATGTGGGAAACCAAAGCTGTTGACAGAACTGGACAAATGGGGGCATTATTTATGTTATTGATACGGCAAAGGCGAAGGCGAAGAACTAGAGTGAGGAATATAATACTAAAGTGCGAAAGAGTGCGGCGGCGAAGTGACAGTAATTTGTAGCATACTCTCCGGCGCTGACCCAAATGCCCCCAAAACGGGGTGGCCACTGGTCACTAGCCATCCCATCCGCGGTTAGATTCACCATTAGAAGTGGGGGGAAATACAAATCAAAAGTGGAGAATTAATGCTAAAATCAATGATTCAAAAGGTGGTAAAATTGCTGTGGGTTTTCAGTGGTGGCTTTAAGGCGAAAGTCCGTCTGTCCGTGTTTACGCAAACTAGTCCTTCAGTTTTGAAACTATCTGAATGAAACTTTGCAGATAGTATCCTATATGCTCTCATTACTATATAAGTCGGAACGGGCCGGGTCGGACAACTATATCATATAGCAGCCATAGAAACGATCGGAAAATTTTGAGGAAAAAATTTTTTAACCTAATTTTATATAATTTGAGATATGGTCATTTTGTATTATTCTAGAATTTCGATTATTTCTACGTGTTTCTAATTTAAATTTCAAAGAATTTTTTATTAAAACCATTCTAGCCTTTTTCGTTGGTTTATCTTGCCTTTAATTATTTTCTAAACATTTTTAATAATTTTTAAACATTTATAGTGTTATATTTTCACGCTTTGCAGTTAATGAACTTTTTAATTTGTGGTCATTTGACACGCTCCAGATGATTTCCACGAATTTTATTAGCATGTTTCCTAATTTGTTGATTAACTTTAGTTAGCATAGCTTTATTTAAGACACGCTCCAGTTGATAATAATAAAACCAATTTGTAAGGAAGTTATTTAATATGTTTAAAATAAAGAAATTCAGCTAAGCAACATATTAAAAGCAGATTAAAATTTAGAGTTTGTATAAATTACCCAATAAATCTCTTTAAAATTGCTTAGTTCTGTAAATATTTCAGGAATAATTGTAATTACTACTCCTCTACCAATTGAGTTAATTAAGCCGTCTTGGCCAGAGTTAATAAGCCGTGCAAATTAGTTATTAATCGCTGACACCACCCCCGCCCCAAGCCCCAACCCATCCGGGGAGCTGTCAATCAACAATCGAGTAAGTCATTAAAAGCACAAATGTCTGGGAAGATTTGTTTGGTTTGAATGACTGAATGAATTTGTTGAATTAATGGATAGCCAATGTCTCTCTGCCTCTCTTGACCGATTCTTATGGGTTTTTGACTAATTTAATTGGCAATCAAGTATTCAGCGTTGGCTCAAATGGCCACAGCGTGTGTCTCAATCAGAAAGGAAGAAATGGAAGAGGCAAACCCACACGAATCAAGCCACGATTAATTGCCTAGTTATTGGTCATTTGAATAATTATGTGAAAGGACGAGGGACTAAAGGAAAGAGGAGAGAAAAGGAGATTCTCTCTCTCAAAATATTCTTCTAATAAGTTGTTTTGGCACTTCCACAGACAGCGAGGCGTCGTCAACGGAATCTTTTGTTTATTCTTATTTATTAACATTTTGTTTGCACTCTTTTTTTGTCGCTGTCTCGAAACTGGTTGGCATCCATCAGATTCGTTAAATTTTTTGGCACATGCCGGGCCCGAACAATACTGTTTATTAATTATCGCTTGTTCGATGAGTTACTTACTTGTAGCGATTTATTTCATTTCATTTGCGATGAGCCACAGATCGCAATCAGATGTAATTATGCAGCGACTACACCTGAGCGTGGTGTTGTTTGCTCATGACGGAAGTGGCGGTGGCAGAGCCATCAGTATTGAGTATTAATTGCCATTATCTAATCTTGTAATCTCACTCTGGCGGGATCGAGGGTGGTGGGTAATAATGGCGCAGCGAGTCGCGATTTGAACTGTGGGAACCGAGAGATGTATGGATTTAAAACAAAGATTAATCGCTAATTACTGCGGTTAGTGTCGAAGGGGGATCTTAAGGAATCTCTCGATGTATTTGAGTTCAAAATATTAATGTAAATAATTTTAAAAAATTTCTATAGATAAAAGAAACATATTACCTGAGAATTCCAGACTTTCCCATTCCCCAAAAACTTTCCAGGGTAACCAAACACATGCTACAAAACCATCAATTAGCAGCACACAGACACACACTCTACACACACTCACCTTTCTTCTCGAATTTCTCCCCTATAAATCTATGAAAAGCAACTTAAATCACGCGTCAGTCTTAAGTGCCGCCTTATCGGGCATAATCGCTGTTGAAATTTGCATACTGAGGCCACTAAATTTAGTCTAATAGGTTCTGGGTTTGTGAGGTTCTAAGCGATCTGCCGGTCAGGCTGATGGCCCCATCTACCGGCTACCCGGAGCCACACTCGGATATATGTGTCAATAAAAGTCGGGTAATTAATTGCACGCCCCCCGAAATAGCCCAAATAACCAAATAACCAAATAGCCGGATAGCCGCCGTTTCCCAAGCCCCAAAAAATGCTTAAATATAGCTGAGGAGCATTGTATGGATCGGATCCGATCGCTTAACGATCGCATTAACATCAAACGCGCACATTTTATGGCCTGTCAACCGATCAGTGTCCACAGAGATCGATCGATAGTTCCAAGCTCGTGGCAAGAATGGAGACTCTCTCCTCTCTCTTTTATTTTTTTTTTATTTGATTTTTTAATTGGTACTGGTAGAGTTAGGGGGGTATAATAGATTCTTAAAAATTATATAAATATTGAAATTAGAATATATTATATATGAGAATATTAGGGGAATCCCTTGATTTATTCCTATACATGATATATTCGGTTGACGCACTGCTGATTGATGATTTTTACTATTAAACGAAACACTATTGGTACTTATGTTTACTTTAACTAAATGATCAGTAAATAATATGTATATACCTAATTATAAATTAAGCTACAGGATAAATATTAGCCGCAGATTCTGTCATAATATTATAATATGTACAAACATGTAGATAATATGATATAATAAAGAAAATATTATGTACTGTAGACAATTTTATAACATCTAGATAAAATATAAAAGACAATTCTATAAGTCCGGAATTAGTATCATTAAACCGTAACTTAACCATTAAACATAAACTTATATGAAAGTTAATGAGATAATTATATGTAGATAATAGGAAAACCTATAGATACAATGTAGAGACACTGTAGATAAATCTTTAAGTATGGAAACACCAAGTAGAAAAAGCGAAACACTTAACTTGAAGCTCTGTATGTTATTTTAAAAGCATTCAGTCCAAATCAAATTATTATTATTATTATTAAAGCTTAGTTGTTTACTAAATAAATAAATTAAATATAGAAAAATAGACTTATTGTTTGCTAAAACCCTTCACAAATAAATAAACAATTCCGCGATCACCTTGCTCATAATAAGCTTGTTAACATGTAACAAAACATTCAAATAATACGATAACATCCCGATAATAATCTCTATAAAGTAGCAGGTATTTCCTTGTCGAGTTACGCTTTGATCTTTTTTAGCTTTTTGTTAGCATTTTGTTTTGTTTTTTTTTTTTGTGTCGTTTTTGTTTAATTTTTTGGCCAACGAATTCAGAAACCCGACTGCGACTCCGACACCGACACCGAGCGGGATGAAATGGAACAGCCAGACCGGGAAGACTCGCACACAGCTCATCCTCCGCTCAACTCGGCCCTCAAATTAATATTTATATTTATTATCATTATTTTGTGCAAACTTGTTCTTGGCCATTTCGTTTCGTAGCGTTTCGTTTCGAAACGTGTTAGAAAGGCTTGGCTAAGTCGGGCTTTTGCGAAATGACATTAGAATCGGCGGAGAGAGATATACTGAGATATAGTGGTATGTATAAAAAGTCGGCGGTCACACCGCACGAGCTCTCTTGCTTAGTCCAAGTCCAAGTCGGAGTCCCAGATCTCGGTTCTGTGATCATTCAAACGGAAACATTCAATAAAGACGGCCACGCTCATTGGCCATAGTAATCCATTGAAAGTGCCAGCGGGATCATCTTCCTATATAGTTTAATAGAGAGAATTATTACAGATTTATTTTTTTGTTAGTTAAATACATCATATATATATAATAAAAATGTTAGCTCTGTGCAAATGGACTGCCTGCGTGGCCCTCTTCCAGCTGACGATGCAGTTGGTCCTGGCCGAGTACAGCTGGTGTGATCCCAGCCTGTGCCAGCCTGGCACCAGGCACATTGCCTGCCGGAATACTGGGGTGAGTAACTAATATATATTTAAGAAAACTAAATAGTAGGTATTAAATTAGTAAGTGCAATACAAAGGTATACAAGTTAATAAAAGAATACATTTTAAGCTTTTTACTTCATAATTAGAGGGCAGATTTTAAGTATCAATTGCTTATTATAAAATGTAAAGATTATGACACAAACAAGTATTTTTTTGAAAATGTCGCTGGCTTTGTGTGCTTAATTTATTTATATGTATTTAAATTTAATCGCCACAAATCTTCAATCAAGACGGCTTTATCTGGTTTTAATGTTTATTATATATCATAATTAAAGATCGCTTCAATCGTTAAATTCGGAATTCGGGAACTATCTTGATGCCAGAAATGTATTCAGGAAACTTAAATCAAACTTTGAATACATAAAGTTAACATTCTAAGGATTTAAACTTTTTCAATCATAAATTTAAGGAATTTTAAGAGTAATATGAAGATATATGAAGTTTATACTTAGAATATTTTTGAGTTTAGGTTGTTTTATTTAATTATACTTAAAATTTCTTTGCCTTTCCTTAGCAATTCCACAGACGCTGCCAGCCGGATGCCTTTCAAGTGGATGTGAGTCGCAACAAGGCGGATTTCCTACACGAACATAATAAAAGGCGAAACTTTTTGGCTTTGGGAAAAGTGCCAGGATATTATCCAGCCGCCCGTATGGCCACCATGGTAGGACTTTAATCCTTATTGGATAATTGGATATAATAAGTGCAGTTAATGGCTTAATCTTTAGGTGTGGGATGATGAGCTGCAATACCTGTCTATGCTGAATACCCGCACCTGCAAGCTGGACCACGATGACTGCCACAACACTTATAGATATGCCAACTCTGGACAGAATTTGGCTGCAGTGTGGCGGCCCAGAACACAGCATGTCAACGTCACCAGTTTGGTCGAAGAGGTGCTGGGTTTGTGGTTCAACGAGTACGATTTGATAGATAGCAGCTTTATAGATGCCTTCAAGGTGACGCCGATTTTGTAAGTACCAGCAGAAAAATATTTAATATTAAATCAGGAAAAATGTAATTTCTTGGTATTTACGATTAATATCTAATAGTATTGAAGAAAACGACATAATTTTATGTGTTGCACTTAGAGAAAACTAAGGGGAGACCTGCAATTAATTTCAAATCAATTTAAACTCTTGTTTAAATTAAAAATGAAGTAATGAATATTTAAAAATATATAAAACAGTCTTACTTTAGAATGAAACTGTCTCAAATTGTCACCTTTTCATTACTTATAAATTTTCCTATTAAACAGCGAGGACTATGGTCACTTTGCGGAGATGAATGTGGACAAGAACTTTGCCGTGGGCTGCTCCATCCTGAGGTTCACCCGTCCGGACTATCCCTCCGTGTACATCTACAACGTCATCTGCAACTATGCCAGCCTGTATGCGTTAGGTGCCCCGGTGTACGAGCGCGGTTATCCCGCCTCCCGCTGCACCACGGGCAAGAGTCGCTTCTATCCGGGACTCTGCTCCACGCGCGAGGGGTACGATCCCAATTGGTAAAAGTTTAAGGGGAACTCCCCCGTGCACTCAGGTCCAACTGCCAAGAGTATTTAGTAAACTTAGCTTTAAAAAAATAAAAAGAATACGAAGAACCAACAGCCAATAAATGATCGCATCGATTCCAATCGCTGTGTTTTTTTTTCTTTCTTGCTTTGAATAATATATTTAAATGTAAAGACGTCACCGCTGACTTCTGACCCGGCCAAGATTATTGCATAACCGAAGTCAAGTTGTGTTGAGTTATAGTTGAGTCGCCGCCGAGTTGTGCTGTAAGTTCGACCAAAATAAACAATGCGAATCTACAAAGAAAGCCAGTCAGTCAGTCTCCGGCGAGACTGGTTTGGCCCACAGAACTTTCGTTTGTTATTGACCAACAGAGGAGCGAGCGGCCCATAAAGATGTTCCCCCCAAGCATATGCAAATTGTATATATTTTATTTGATTTGTGCGCAGAAGTTATTGATTCCTCCTTTGTGATTGAGAACCTGTCTTTCAATGCGGAGCTTGGCGTGTGCAATGAGCGGATAACAAGAAGTTTCGAAGATTATAACATAATGCTAATGGTCCAAAACTGGTCAAATGGGTCAATGTCAATGTCAGGGATCCGGCTGATTTGGAGTTCTGAAGTCACTGAACTGTTTGGAACACCCACGTTTACTTGCGGTATTGTGTCATTTGAGTTGGAGACAAGTTTTTCTTGAATCTAATTTTAATTAAGGTTTAATAGGTTAATTTGTTTTCAATGATATTGATCTAGTTTTTTATAGACTGTCTATTAATAAACATTTATGTTTATTTGAATATAGATAGCCATACCTACGTATAAGGGATTCCCCAAGGGTTTTTGATAGACACAGATTAAGAAGTCACTGAACTGTTAACCTGAAGTCAGGCTATACAAGTTTTTCTTGGATACAAAATATAAATATATAATTATTTCAGGGTATTAGAATTGTTGACACAGCAGTCGTTTTCGACCCTATAATTTATATATATTCTTGATCAGCACTAACAGCCGAGTTTAATTTAATTTGTCAATTCTTAAAATCGATATACAGATTTCTTAACCAAATAAAAACTAGCAGAGGAACTTTTTCCGTATTGAAATACTGCCTTCGACTTCCCAAATGTAGCTTCCTTTCTTGTTTAACTTAAATTTAAAGCAAACTTAAACACAGAGACTTTAGAACACATTTAAACCAACCAAATGAAAGCTCAACAAATAACTAAAACCGTCTGTATGGCTTTCTCTATATACTTCCGACCGGCTTGAACTTCACTCAACTCGGCAGTTTAACGATCGAGTTGAATAGTTAAATATTTCTGGCTAGAGGGAGCTTAAGATCAGCTGGGAAAGTGGAGACTCTTCCCGGGCACACTTAGCGGGGTTTAATGCCCGAGTTTTCCTAGAAGTCGTGCACTTTGGAGCACTGCGGTGTGAACGCTCTTTGGAGAAATAAGCAGAAATGACAGAGACACACTCGAGGCGAGGCGGTTATTGAGTTGAGACAAAGACAACGGCCCCCGAAAATGGAAATGATTCATAAAACGTCGCTTGACCTGTCTCAAGCTGCGGTTTAAGATCGGCATCGGGATTGGGAAAGTGATCGTGATCGGGATCGGGATCGGGATCGGGATTCGAATCAGCATCGGCATCGAATTCGGGACCAATATTGTGAGTTACCGAAAATAAACACCTGCAAATCAAAATTTCGTTATAAATATCGCCTTGACGGTGGTCAGGATTTGCATTTGAGATCCAGCAAACATGGAGTCCGGAAGATATATAATGAACATCGGTTGTGCGATACTGGTCATCGTGATCCTGGCAACTGTCCAGGCCCAGCCACTGTCCTGGTGCGACCCGGAGTTGTGTCCGGATAATACAGTGCACATAGCCTGCAATAATAATGGGGTAAGTCTGTGTTATAGAAATCTTCTAGTTATATTTTCTCATATTAATTTCTTGCTTTCCCCTTAGGACTTCCATGAGACCTGCTCTCCGGATGCCACCATGGTGGACATGAAGCCCTATCGCTCTTTTATTCTGGATGAGCATAATAAGCGTCGTAACTTCATCGCCTCGGGTTCGCTGCCAGGTTATTATCCAGCCACGCGTATGGCCACCATGGTGTGGGATGAGGAACTCGAGTATCTGGCCACCTTGAACCTAAAGACCTGCTACCTGGAGCACGATGACTGCCATAACAGCTATCGCTTCCGTAATCTGGGTCAGAATCTCTGCGGCGTGGATCGTCCCAGGAATTGGCACTTGAATGTGACCAATCTGGTGGAGCAATCGATGGGCTTGTGGTTTGGAGAGCATCGTCTGATCGACAGCAGTTATATAAGCGACTTTCGACTTACCAGAAACCAGTAAGTACTTAAAATTAAATAGGAAAAGGTTTTGATTCAATGTTTTGTATAGTTTTGAGTATGAATTATTAGTTTTGAGACTTTAAAAAGATCATTTACCTTGAGTAACTCTCACATTTACACCCATCTAACACACTTTCTTCTGTTTTACTTTCTTTCCAGTGAGAAGTACGGCCACTTTGTGGAAACCGTAGTAGACAGGAACACCCATGTGGGCTGCGCCATGATGCGCTTCACCAATCCGCAGTATCCCTTCCTGTACATCTACAATACGGCCTGCAACTATGCCAGTATCTATGCCATTGGTGTCCCAGTTTATAATGCCGGTGAGCCCGCCTCCCAGTGTCGAACGGGCAGCAATCCGGACTATCCCGCCCTCTGTTCCATCAAGGAGCAGTACAATCCCAACTATAATCAGTACTAGCCAAGCTAATGAACCAAATAAAACCGTTAATCATATGTTTTAGCTAATGAACCAAATGAAATCACTTGCATTTTGTTGATTACTTTTATCGGGGAAAACTGATTGATACGTCAACTTGTTGTTTATCGTCGTTCCGGCAGCTAAATTTGGCTCTGTCGCTAATTGCCAATTCAGCGGGCACTCAATTATTAATGTTAACGGAAACACAATCGAAAGCGGTTCTCGGACAGTGGGTCCTGATATGGGAATGTGAAAAAACGTATTTGGGATCGTAAAGAATTTTGAGGAACTCCCTAAAAGGAAGCAGAAATATTAAAAAACAAAACGAATTTAATTTTAAATAAAACGAATTTTTAAATAAACAATAATTTAACACAACAAGAAAGAATAATCAGCTGAATAAGAATTAAATATAATTGTATTGCTTATAAGGAGGTCACATTCCATACATTACCTGAGAATGTATTTACAGATTTAAAATTTTTAGCTGGCCAAAACGTGAATTTCTGACCTAAGAGATTACGAAATAATAAAGAATTTTACGCAACAACAAATTTACTTAATTTAATAAAAACTTATAGAGAATAAGTTATATAAATAATTTGCAAAATTAAAAATCGTCTTCCAAATTTATGGAAATCCAAAACTGTTGGCTTTACGAACTCTAAACAATTGTGGCTTTATATACTTAATGTTTCATCATTTACGTTTATATTTTCATTTTTTCATTAGCTTATTAACTGAAAAAATCATAAATAATAAAATTAAGACATTTTACAGTCTGGCAAGAATAGAATTCCCAACTAATTTCAAAACAAAACTAATGATAAATTATACAAACAAAATCTAGGTAATTTAATAAATTATTCTAATATAAACGATGCAGATTCCTCGACCTAATTCTACTAATTAAAAATTAAATTAAATAAATTTCAGTACCCATCAAAAATTCCCTTTAAAATCGCCTTAAAATCAATGTGCTTTCGGTTATTTTTCACGCCTCACCGCATGTGACTGACCTATCCTGCACTCATTACGTTCGTTCGAGATGCGTTCAGATGAGATGAGTATTTGCCATCAGCACGCCACTAATTAATTTTTAATCGCTCGGAATCACATTAAAAAGCCGTTAATTCATCAATGAGCCCATTGAGCCAGCTGTATACCCCCGCCGAATGCAAACCCACGATCCGTCTCATAAACAATGTGCACAATGACGTACACAGAGACATTCAGTTGGGGAGTCTCGGGAGCATATGCATCGACCAGGACCCAGACCAGGCATTCTTGGCAGTCAATTGTGGCCAATTTACGGTCCTGCAACTGGAGCTGAGACCTAGATCAGGCCGCGTCTACTATAACTCAGCTGAGGCCATGTGTGTGGGATTGCGTGTGGAGCAGACAAGGGATCACAGCAGCTGTCCCGGCTACACTTGAACACTGGAAGAAATTGGTTTGACTTTGCTTTGAACTTATCAACATGAAGGTTTAATTAGGGAGCTTTTAAAGAGCTATTAGACATCGTTACAATGAAAAATGGAGCTAAAAACTTACAAGTATTAAATTTACTCTGAATTTTTTTGGACACAAAATAAGTTGATGCTCTACTAGCACCTCACATAATGCATAGATTAATTTAAATACTCTACAATTTCTCCAAGTGCCCTGCCCAGTCTCCATCTGCTTACATCCCACTCTGATACAGGCCACAGTGAAGCCTCTGCCCAGTCGTCCCTCTGACTTTTATCTTGCTTTATCTGCAGCTATGCATCATAAACGAGTCTGCGTTCCTGTTCCTGTCCCTGCTGTTCCGTCCTGTCCACACAAATCTGCGCACTCCCACTGAGAGACACTGGACACTGTAGGGCTGACTGGCTGTCTGGATGTCGTTGCTGGTTATGCAAATTCCGATTACGAAGCTTTATCGCCGCCAGAATCGGAGATCTCGGGCCCAGCAGCTGTCAGCCGTCAGCCTGTCATCCAGCGTCCAGGTGAGCGTCCAATAAAGATCTCTGTTTTGACAGTTTGCACGTTTATTGTTACTCGGTTTCGCCCAATCCCAGCCAGACCGACCTACCACCAAATGCCTAGGTCGCTAAACAGCTCCTCGGTGGTGGGCAGCTCAAAGTCTTCGTTAACCCATTCGGATCGCTTCTTCGTATTGCCCGGATTCTTTTCCTCATCGGTGGCACCGTAATCTTTCCTGTAGCCCACATCCTCACGAAGATCATCCTCGTCATACTCCTCGTCGTCCTCCACGGCCTCCAGGGAGCTGCTCATGTTGGCTCTACGCTTAGGTGGAGCCAATGGCAGACCCTTCTCGCCCAGCATGCGCTGCATATTCCCAATTTCGTCCACTTGCTGCTGCTGCTGCTGTGCCTGCGGCTGTGGCTTCTCCTCTGACATCGGTTCAGCTGTAACCTCGGCGGGATTGATGGCAGCTGGTGTGGATGCCAGGCGCACAATACGATCGAAGAGAGTGGCAAAGTGTCGACGGAATCGGCTGTAATCGAAGCTATCCTTAGAGCTGGTGTTGGCATCCAGCAAGCCGTGGGTCGAAGTTGACTTTGAGCGAGTCAGCGGTCCGAAGTGATGAAGCATATCAATGCCGGGAGCCATGGATTCCTCCCAACTCTGAGGGAAAATATATTTTAATTATTTAACTTGCATATGTTATTGTTTTAATTTTTAATGCTCTTACCAATTCAGTCCAATCCTCGATGGGCACACTCAGCACTGAGCTAACGACATTCACCACGCGCTCCTCCAGGTTCAGAGCTTGAATAATCCATTTGGCCAAAGCCACGGCGCAATTGAGGTCGCAACGCTGTCTGAAATCAATAAAATTAGTTTGAAGTAGACACACGACGGGGAATAATAGCGTTTCAGGATACCCTATAGGGAAAGGGAGGGGATTTAGGTACCTCTATGTATAGAAATTTCTTTAAAAATTATAGAAAACCAGAAGAAATTTAAATTTTGTAAAAATAATATTAAATGTTCTCTCTTAAATCAAAGTATTATCATCAAAGTATATCAGTAAAATATACCCTTAATCCAGGTAATAGTAAGGGGTATAACTAAGTCTATTATTTCAGTGGGTTTCACGAGGACTGGTGGGGTGGCACTCTTTTATAAGAATGCCTTAATGACCAGGTAATTATAGGAACACTCCATGTACTACACATACTCACTTGCGTTCATCACGCCGTATCTCCACCAACTTATCACCCTCCAGGATCAATTGGTCGTAGTTGGATTCGATTTGCAGGGTAAGAGCCTCTTTGGGTTCGCCCTCCGACTGCTCCTGGAGCTGGCGCTGAAGGCTCTTGAACTGCTGCCACAGGTCCTCCAGTTGTTCCTAAAAATAAGGAAATAATAGAAACTATATATAGGATTTGTAACTCGCATTAATCCTGTGCATACCGTTTGCTTCCTTATGCTCTGCTGGGTTTCGTGGTGCACATCAATCCTGTGTAGAATGGGCTGAGCTGGTATGAAGGGAGCTGCCATCAGGCGCTCCACACATCGATTAAGGACCCCCTTTTTAGGCTTCTTCTTGTCCATTTTGATCAATCCCGCCGAGCTATCCAGCTGAAGGGTTCGTTGAACAATGCGCTCCAGGATCATGGCAAAGGTCTCCACATAATCGGACTGTATGCGAATGCGATTGGAGTTCTTGGCCGCCACCACGGTAATCACTTCTGATTGCTTTTCCAGGCCAGGACAGAGCAACTGCAGTCCCAGGGCATGGGCATCGCTCTGTTCCTCTAGGAATTCGCCAAAAAAGGTGGATAGCTTGGGGATGACATGACGGCTTGTGATGCTGTAGGTCAACTTGATGCCAGCTGCCTTTTGGGGCTGGCAAGAACGAAAGAACATGGACAGAGGGAGATGGGCGCTTTGCTGGATGACCCTTGGAATGCCCTGCAAAGGATTGAAAAAGGATAAAATCGGGGAGTTTCATAATTAATCCCATTCGTACTCACCCTGGGACTCACAAAGGAGGCCACCACCTCCACCTTGGAGCTATGAACATGCAATAACTCAGCTATGTAAAAATCCAACTTGAACTCGTGACTGGTGCCCGCTGCCACGTCCACAAAGCTCAAGGTCTCCTGGCTACAACGAACACCATTTGGCATCTGGAACACCACTTGCAGCTCGGCCAGCTCCGCCTTGATCTTGCACCGCAGCAAACCCTTCGCCGATGGCAGCTCCTTAACGGCCACATCCGCTGGCACGTCCAGCAGCAGTGTATCCAGATCATCGCAGGCCTCCGGCTGCATACTGAAGCTGAGACGCACTTGATCTGCCGCCTGCTGATTTAGGGCATCCATATCGCGCACATCCACCGCCTCCTTGATTTCGTCCTCCAGCTGTTGCAGCTCCTTATGAGCCTGGGCGAAGCTCAGCTCCTCCATGTTGAGGGGCTGCACCTGAAACTGGTAGGGATCGGCGCCCAAATAGCCCACCTCCAGTTGCCCCTTGGCGCCCAGGGTAACGATTCCTCCAGCTAGACCCTGGACATTGGAGCGTTGAATGGCCACCGGAGCAGGGGATTGGTTTGGCCACTGCGCCGCCCAAATAATGTTGGCCTCCTCATACAGATGCAACTTGGAGGAGTCCGAAACAATGGCGGTGATCAGACGGGCTCCAGGCTCTGGGAAATGTAACCCAGTGAAGGAATTGTTTGTGGCAAAGCACTCCAGAGAGAGACTCACCCCAGTAGTAGCCCACCACGAAGCTGTGGAAACACTTGGGGGCATAGTCCAGCTTCAGCATAAAGTTGAACTTGCCATTGTCATCTAGGGAGATGAAGTTCCGCTCGCCCAGGATCATGATGTAGGAGCAGTTTCTGAATTATTAACAATTATTATTAACAATTAGACAAATTTACACCAAGTTTAATCATCCAAAAGCTGTGGCATACTTTCAGGGCTTCCCCTGGATTCCATACTCACTCCTTGACCTGCACCACACGCATATCGACAATGCCCTCGCCGACGCACTGCGTCCAGGTGGGCTGATAGCTGCTCTTGGTGACCAACGAATGCGACAGATCCTGGTAGCTAAAGCACTGCAAATCCCAGGTAGCGCTGAACCGAAAGAAGCTATCCGTTCGCTCGCAATAGGCCACCGGAGCGGGAAGGGCTCGGTGACCAGGGAAACGGCACTCGTAGGAAATGCCATCCTGCTCGTAGAAGGTCAACGTTCCATCCAAATGCACTACGCAGAAGAACTCGCGACCCTTCACCTGGCCGAAGTGACCCTGACATAGGCCAAAGGCCACGCGCTGGAACTTGTGCTCCGCCTGCAACTGAAGTCGAAGCTGGGCACCATGTTCCGCCAGTCCGCCGATGGCCAGGACATTATATATAACGATGGCGTTGGGTAGGAGGACGCCCAACTGATTGGCGTTCTCGTTGCGTACATTTCTGTAACATGGAACATGGCATAATCCTCCACTGAAATCTCTCTTCCCTCTCGCTACTCACCCACTGAACTTGCCCGCATATAAACCCAGAATGGGAGCCACCATCTGGGACTCCAGCAGCAAATCGGTGGCATCGTAACCCCTGCGGTGCGGATAGTAGATACTCAGCTGACCCGTCTGGGAGCCCACTATGATGTAGTCCTTCTCCTGGGCCTCCAGACCGAAACGAGCGCACAGCAAGCTGGCCACATCGTACTCCTCGCCGGGATCGGAGCACTGGGCGGACCACCAGCTGCAGACGTTGAACAGCGACATGTTGCAACTGTTTTCAGCTGGAACCACACACCGATTCCAACTCTGAGTCAGTTCCCCCAATGTTGTGGTTTGAAAAAAGGCCAAAGACGTTGCCATGGAAACGGACGACGGTATGGCAACCTTTGACTGGGTTCAAGTCACTTAAATCCAGCTCCCAAGGCGAATCATGTTATGTTTGGAATTAAAGAAGCTTCAGAGAAATACAAAAACCTCTTTTGGTTTTTAAATAATTTGTTTTTGATTTTATTCATTAATCATACTTAAGCATACAAGTTAATTGTAAGTACTTAACAATACTAAAGGTATTTATATGTTTATGGTATATATTTATATGTGGTAGGGATAAGCATATTTCTATGTAGTATCTGATAGATCCGAATTAGATTTACGAATGTACATACTGCTCTGTGGGGAATTGAGGGCCGAGAGCTTACCTTTAACTACGATTTACAGTTTTAAAAGTTTAACCTAGGCTTAGGTAAGATTAGTAATACGGCGGCCACATGCCTGGAGCTGCTTGAGGAGCGATCATTGAGGATCGTCGTCTTTAGCGTCTCACCTGGCAGCGCTCTCTCATCAGCCTCAGAGAGCGGTTCCCTGCGCGCCCTTCTTGCTCATTCATGGCTGCAAAACCAATCGACAGAAATTGAGATCAATTTAGCAATGATTGACTGGCTGACTGATTGAATGCATGAGGATTGGCGTGGGATGTGAGCTATTTGAGATTGAGATTTGATCTGGGAATCAGAATCAGACTGACTGGCTTGAGTTTGTGGCGGTGGCGGTAACGATTGTGGTGGTGGTGGTGGTGCTATTGGGATTCGAGTCTGAGTTGGTGGCTGTGGCTGTGGAAATGATGCTCGAGATGCTCCGCCGGTGATGACGTGGTCTGGCGGCCCTGCCCATACGTTATTCTTTCTCGCTGCGTATCATGATCTTTTTCTGCACCAACTTCCGTACCTGTTGTGTTGTGGGCTGTGACACGCCGCCACCCTGTTGCTGCTGCTGCTGTTGCTGCTGCTGCTGCAGGCTGCTTACTGTGGGCAATGCTGTGGTGGTCTGTGTAATGGTCATCACCTCAGCGGGTCCTGCTGTGGGTCCTGCAATGCTCGTGTGCTGCTGCTGCTGCTGTTGCTGCTGCTGCTGCTGCACAACCGCCAAGAGATTGCCACCGGCAGTAGTTTGCAAGCGAACAGGACTGGCATTCTGCCGCTGATTGTGCTGCAGTGCAGCTATCAACGTCTGTTGCGTGGTCTGGCCACCAGCTCCTCCCGAGGCGGCCACCTTCAGGGCACTGGCTATGTTCGGACCGGCGACATGGGTGCGTATATTGCCCGCTGCCAGGGCTTGGGCGGAGGCGGCCGAAACAACCTGCAAATAGAGAAAATAAGTTATTAGCTTTAGTCCAGAGATGATCCTTGTGTGAGTTAACCCACCTGAATGGTCTGCCGCTGGTTGGGCTGCGAAATCACTCGCCCCACGCTCGTCTTGCCCAGCACGAGGTTCGTGGTGGCCAACGTGCCCTGCTGGCCACTCCGCATCACCTGCTGGATCTGCTGCACCGTCACCGAGTTGGGCAGCGCCTTGGTGTTCTGGATATGCAGAAGCTGGGCCTGGACACTGCCGCCACCGGCCTTTTGCTGCTGTTGCTGTTGCTGCTGTTGTTGCTGCTGCTGCTGGGCCTGAACTGTGGGCAGAGTGCCGGCTGTAACTCCCTGCTGCTGCTGCTGTTGCTGGGGCCCCGTCGTGGCCACAATATTAGTGGCCGTTGGCTGTCCACTGGCGCTGACCAACTGCGTCATCCGACTTATCTTACGCGGCATGGTGAGCTGCTGTTGCATCTGCAAGTGACGCATCTGATTGGGCACGGTGACCTTGATTTGGCTGCCCGGTTTCAGCTGAGGGAGGGTCATATTCACGCTGCCCGCCTGGACGGTGGGTCCCGTGGCCGAAACTGTGACCCCACCGGCACTGACACTGCTCCCGCTGGCCGCCGCCGCTGTGGAGGCCTTAACCAGCGAGGCAATCTGCTGCTGGGTGACTTGCTGCGGCTGCCCGGCCACTGGGAGTTGCCCCTGCTGCTGCTGCTGTTGCTGCTGCTGCTGGGCGGCTGTAGTCGTTGTGAACAGAGCTCCCGTTGCCTGCTGCGCCTTCTGGGCCGCCAAGATGTTATGTCGCTTCACCAGCAACATATCCCCCGCTCCGGTGGTCGTGGTCGTCGTCCCATCGGCACTCACCACTTGACGCTGCAGCTGTTGCTTTCCAGCGGCCGTCATCTGCTTGATGAACTGCGTCCTGGCCTGGCCGTGCATCTGCACGCTGCTGACCACATTGCCCGCCTGAACGGTGGCGGAGGTGCCGGGCATTCCGGACACTGCTGCCACCTTCTGGCTGGTCACGTGCGTGGCCATGCTGTTGGTCTGGATAATGGTGCCGCCGGCCTGCACCAGGTTAGTTGTGGTTCCGCCAGAGCCGCCTGCCACTCCGCCAATCGTGGCCGTCTGCGTCGTTTGCAGCACCTTCAGGCTGCGCTGGCGGTAGAGCTGGATGTGTGCTCCGCCTGGCTGCTGAGTGCCGCCCGGTATCACAGTCGTCTTGCCGCCCTGCTGCAATGCGCTCACCGGAATACCCTTGGTGGTCACCAGCTGCGTAGTTTGATGATGACCGGCCGACGACGTGGGAACGGCGGCCAAACGGAGCTGCGTCTGGAACTGGGCGGGACTTACGCCCTGTCCCAGTGTCGGCATGGACACGATGGACTGACCGCCGGCTGTGGTGCGCTGCTGCAGGGTATTCCCTGCCACCGACGACACAATCCGCTGGCCCCGTAACATGGCTGTGTTGAGAGTGGTCACTGCCGTGGTTTGCTGCTGCTGCACCTGCTGGCCACTGGCCGTGGTGGTCAGCACTGTGCCCACGGTGGGCAGCGTGCTGACGGACACCACCTGGGGCAGCGACTGCGTCTGCACAATGCTGCCCAGCTGCGGCGACTGACTGTTCACCACCGGCAGCGTGCCCTGCGAGGAGATGGACACAATCTGGGCGGCACCTGTTTGCGGTTGAACGACGGCCGGCAGACTCTGAACTGGCGTGGTTAGGACCACGCTGACGCTGGACTGGCCCGAGCCGGACTGGACGGACTGCTGGGCCAGTTGCTGGAACTGACCCGCCGTCAGGCTGGAGGACGTGCCCACAATGGTCTTGACCAGCTGCTGGGTGGTCGTCTGTCCCTGCTGCTGGCCGGGATGCGTGCGCAGCTGCTGCTGGGGCTGGTGCAGGAGAATGGCTGTCTGCTGGCCGGTGACATTGGCCACATTTGCTCCGGTCAGGTGTTGGATCTGCAGCTGCTGCAACTGGCCACCGGCCGAAGGCACAGCGACCGTGGTCGTGGTGGCCGTGGGCTGTTGCTGCTGCTGTTGTTGTTGGACAAGTTCCACGGATTGCTGAACGGGCAGGGTTTGTTGTTGGACGCTGGAAACAGTGGGCAGTTGTTGCTGCACCTGCACCTGTTGCTGTTGCTGTACCACCACTTGTTGCTGCTGCTGCTGTTGGGGAGGGGGTGGAGGTGGCACCTGCTGTGGCTGCTGCTGCTGTGGCACCTGCTGCACCTGCTGACCCACCGGCGGCAGCTGCTGCTGCTGTCCCCGCTGCTTCTCCCTGATTTTGTTCGCCTTCATCGCCGCAATATTCTGCGGCGACACCGGCTGGTCGTAGTTCTGGATGCCGAACTCCTGCAGCACCTCCATGTGCTTGGGGTTCATCAGGCTGGGAGCACTGAACTGGCGCTTCGGCGGCGGCGCCTTCTTCAGGTACGCCGTCTTGATGCTGTCGAAGCGCGAGCGCATGGTCTTGTAGAAGGAGGCGTTGTTGTCGCTGGCATAGAGCTGGGTGGTGCGCAGGTAGCGCAGCGGACTCTTCAGGTACTCGGTGCGCAGCGTCGGCTTGAGCTTCTTCTGCTTCTTGGGGCTCTCCACCACCTTGCCCTCCTCGCGCGGCTGGATGTGGGTCTCGTAGCGCCAGCGGCACTGCCGCGAAGAGCGATAGGTCTTGGAGCAGAAGTTGACCATCTCGGAGACGAGATCCCAGTTGGGCGTCTGCCCGGGCGAGAGCAGCATCAGGTTGCAGGGCAGGCCCTGCAGATTCACCAGGACGTGCAGAATGGCGATGTCCTCGAAGACGCACCACTCGGCCATGGCCTCCGGCTCGGTCAGGGGCTTGTTGGCCGGCAGCTGCGGCTTCAGGCCCGGAATCGGTGAGTTGGGCTTGAAGCTGCCGCGGAATCGCTGGCTCTTCAGTTCGCGACGCAAGCGGGCCAGCTGCGGCGTGGGACGATCGAAGAGAGACCTGGGCGGCACATAGTTGTCCTCGCGCCGCATCTTGTTTGGGCGCCGGCTGCCGTCGTAGCCGGCATCCGTGCGCGAACGCTTGTGCTCCTTGCGGACGTAGACTGGCGGCAGATCCGACTCGGAAATTGGATCCAGCTCATACATGAAGGACAGCGAGTAATCGATGTAGATATCGTTGTCGTTGTCCTGCGGCGGCGTGGGCGGACACCACATCTATTCGGAGAGAGATTAGCACCAAGAACCAATGGTTAAGTGTTCCCCGTCCCACACACACTTACCGGCATCTGCTCCAGGGTATTGCGCGATATCCAGACCTGGACCGAGACCACACACAACACCGGCGGGGAGGCAAGAAAGTCAAAGAAAAGAATAAACGTTCCGCATTATTTTCAAGGAATATAGCAACTCTGTTTTGGTGTTGGTTGGTTGGGCTGCCGGGCGGGGTGGGGCTTAGAAATTAGAAACTATTCTTGTTTCAACAGTGAACAAATATTGGTGGTGGTGGCGTTGTAGCTTTCATTCCGAACAATTTCGTATCTTTCGTACGGCTTTCGATAGGGGATTGTACAGATTTAGATGATTTATAACTAAAGAGGTTTTATAACTCTGCGACACCAAAACAGAATTCTACATTTACTTAAATATTGAACAATATTTTCTTGATGCTTTCCGCTTATTCTTTTCTTTCTTTTTTGAGGGGGATTTTTCATTCAACACGCACGAAATTATCCGTAAATAAAAACCACAACGTCTTTTTCAGTTTTCTTTTAGATTTAGCTTTTTGTTTCGTTTGTTCTTTATAAGTTATTCTCTTTGTTTTTTTTTTTGTTATACAATCAATGGGTTCTTTATACTTTTAAAAGCATATACGAAATGAGTTCTCTGCTTTATTGGGTTAGTCAATCTATGCTCATTAGTCTTTAGATTGTTAAGTTACGAGTACAAAATAAATTATAGAATGCAAAATATTTAACAATTAGTGTTTATAGTTAATGCCTAGACTTATAGAACTAAAGGGAGAGGAGTGTGTGTTCCCCCGAGTGTTTTTTTAAACAAAATTGAACTTTCTTTATAACAATTATCGAAAATGTGCTTAAGTTGGAGGATCCCTACGAGTTCCTGTTCCTGGCTGTTGGCTACTGCTTCGAGCTGCTGCTGCCAACTAGGATGATGATATTTATACCACTCTATGTACACTTTGAGATGTCTTACCATGCTAAACCCGCTGGGTTATAAACCCCTGGGGAACCTACATTTATATCTATCAATGCTGCGATCTCTCTTGATGAATTTGTTGTCCTAAAACCTCCTCTCTCCCGCTTCCGCGCCCTCTTAACTAACTTAGTACACATTTAATATGATAATGATAGAAGGAAACTCGTTACAGTCTATTAAATACTCGTTTCTGTGTCGCAGCAGCCCAGCAGAGTGGCAGTAGGAACAGCAAAGGGGCGACGTTCTGGAGAGGATGATTGATAGCCCACTAAAAACGCACACAGCAGGCACAGCTAGCCGCCGATAATACTGACTGAGGGATGAAGAAGGAGAAGGAGAATCATCACCTGGTGGCCCCGCTAGAGGACGCACTTGGCGAGTTCGTTGTTACCGGCGTGGATCGCAGCATCACCCGCGGTGACTTGCTTATCCACCGATGCAGGGTGTTGACAGAGCCGAGCGACTTGTTGTTCGTATCCTCCTTTTTTTTATTCAACAACGCTCGCCTGGCCACCACCCGTCGCTGTCTCGGCTCGCTCTGCGACTCCTTGGGCGTGGATATATGGCGTGGCGTTCGTTTTGCCGAACTCCGGCTCAGTGTGCTCGGCACGGGACTCATGTCCAGGGTCCACAGATTGATTTTAACAGAACCGCGGGATCGCGTGCGGGGTGTGTGTCCCACAGCTTCGCTTTCATCGCTCTTATCCGACGTCTGCTGCTGCTGTTCCTTGACATCGTTGTTGTGCTCATCCGTGTCCGATTCCTCGCTCACATTGTAGTACGTCGAGCTCGTCATGGTTGTGTCTTGCACCTGCTCGTGTGCATCCCAGCCATCCAGGCTTTCGTTTTGCTCCTCCTCACCGAGATCACCTGCTGTGGCGTAGCTGGACGTGGACTTGCCTTCGAGCTCGGAATCTTCGGTGACGTTATCCACCGTTTCTTCTTCCTCGCCATCTTCCTCCTCATCGCCTTCATCCTCGTTCACTTGCGATTCGGTTTGTGTGGTTGTATCTTCCTCAAGGGTCGTGTCAGCCGTTTCATCCTCCTCATCGTCCACTGTAACATCTCCTGCCTCCTTCTCGTCTTCGCTGTCTTCTGCCTCTTGCTGGTCATCCTCTTCATCGTCCTCCTCCTCCTCCTCATCGCACTCACTCTCTTCATCCCTGAGCTTCATGGCCAAGGGAGCAGCAATGGTTGCTCGCCTTGTCAGCAGCTTCCTGCGCGTGGCAGCTACGACCACGCTGTCCCTTCGCCCACGCTTCGGTGGGGTTGTCTTTGCACTGACTGCCACCTGATTGGTCGCCTTTAGCGGCGTCTTCAGCATCTTGCTCATGGCAATGCTGGCCGACTGCCGCTTGGGACGCTCGCCAATGATGAAGGAGGAATCCTCCAAAGCGGAAGCCGCTGCAGATGCAGCCAAAGCTGTGCGTGTTGTCTTTCTAGTGGGCGGTGTTGCGATGACATGGGCTACGTGGACAGCGGCGCCCAGCGAATGGAGGCGAGAACGCCGACCAAGCGCTACCGCCGTCGTTGTAGTCCTGCCACCCGTAGCCGCCCTCTTGCTGTTACTACTGTTCGGGGTGCTGCTGCTGACCCCCGCCCCTGCTACCGTCCCTGTCCCTGTCCCTGATGATCCCGCTCCCGATACTGCTGCTGGAGCAGTCGAGTTGAGGCTATTCTGGCGATTGCCGCGCAACGAACTACTCAGAGCTGATCTCTTCTTGCTGCTACCACTATTGTTGCTTTGGCTACTGACACTCTGGCTCAGCTTCGCTGCCGACTTGTTGCGCATCACCCTCACCATGGGCTGTCGCCTAGTAGAGGAAGTGGAATCTTGTTTGGTATTAACCTGATTGCTCGAATCCTTGCGACTGTAGGTGAGCAGCTCCTCGGCCTCCGTTTCCTGCTTGAGCAGCTCCTCCTCCTTGTGCATGGCCGCCAAACGGTTGGCCTCCCATTCACGTTTCTGCGCCTCCAGCTCAGCCTCCGCGGCACGCATCTGTTCCGCCGTCCAAGCCGCTCCGGTGGCCTCCACAAAGCGCATGGCATAACGCTCGATGGGTGAGAGCTGTAAATGAGTTTGAAAATGGAATATTATTAGGTGTTTCAATGGTAAAACTTCCTTTGCTTCGAATGTCTTCGAATGTGGAAAAGTGTGAGACGTTGAGTGATACAATCGAGGCGTGGGTTAAGGTCGCTTCAACTATGTCTGAAGGTCTGCCTCCGCAATGGGAGCTTGTTCTTGGCCACGCTTGCTGCTTGGAAACCGTATTTAAAAGCGAATTCCAAAAAAGTAGCAAGTGTGGCCACAAAAAGGGCTTATTTAATGATGATTTTATATTGAAATGTTAGACGTTGAGTGATACAATCGAGGCGTGGTAAAGGATCGCTTCAACTATGTCTGAAGGTCTGCCAACCAAAGGGAGGCTTTTCTGGGCCCCTCTTGCTGATGGAAACAGCACAAGAAGCGCATTTTCCACATAAATGTAGCAGGAAGAGCCGTCGCCAACATATTCTAGTAGAAGAACCTTGTTCTTAGCTCCACTCACCTGCTTAACCAGATTCTGCATCTCCAGATCGGCCTTGCTGAGTTCCACCTGAGTGCCGTCCACATTCGCTTCGTCAGCGGCAATGGGAATGTTTTCGTCAAACTCGGCCAGATCTGCGGCCACCTCAGCCTTGGCCGTCTTGGTGGCCTGAACATCCTGCTCGTCCTCGGCGGCTGCCAGAGCGTGCTCAAAGGCGCGCAGTGACTGCTTCTCAGAGTCTCCCTGGCCGGTTGTCGACGTCGTTGCCGACGTGGTTGTAGTAGTTGTTGTCGTGGCCACAATCTTATCCTTCTCCTCCGCTTTCTCCTGACTCGTCTCGTCCTGCTGCTCGCTTTGGTCCATCGCAAAGAGATCCTTGATGGTGGAGCTCTTGAAGTATGTGGTGGTAAAGTTGCCCCCCTCGATGGCCATGTCGCTGAGCATCCGCTTTTGGTTGGCCTTCTTCAAGATGTTCACCTCGATGGTCTTCTCCGAGACCAAACGGTAGATGTGTACATCGCGCGTCTGTCCGATTCGATGGCAACGATCCTGGGCCTGCGCATCCATTGTGGGATTCCAGTCCGAGTCGTAAAAGATCACAGTATCGGCGCCCGTCAAGTTGATGCCCACACCGCCGGATCGCGTGGAAAGGATGAAGCAGAATATCCGTTTGTCGCCGTTAAAGCGCTCCATCAGGATCTGGCGCTGCTCCACCCGCGTCGAACCATCCAGCCGAAGGTAAATGTGGCCATGGAAGTTGAGGAAGGCCTCCAGCACGTCCAGCATCTTGGTCATCTGCGTGAATATCAGCACACGATGACCCTCTGCCTTCAACTGGCGCAACAGCCGATCCATGGTCTGCAGCTTGCCGCAGTCGTACTGAATGAGACGCGGATCGGGGAACTGGGTGGTCATCGCAGATATTATGGGATGCAGAATGGCCAGCTTGGGCAGCAGGGCCTGCCCCACCCTGTCCTCGATCTGCCGTTCGGTCTGCCAGTGCGTTGAGGATAGATTCTGGACGTAGCGACGGATTCGTGGCGCACACACCGAAGGAACGTAGATCACAAAGTTGGCAAAGAGTGGCTTCAGGTCCGCACACCTCTGCTCGTAGCTCTTGAGCAGGTGATTCAATGACCAGCCATCGCGGTGGTGCACCATCGCCGTGCAGCAGTTGGCATAGCCGCGCGTCTGCCACGTGGATCGTTTCAGCGACCGCGTCGCGTGCATACAACGCTCTATGGCGCCGCGGCAATCGGCGCCGTAGATGGGTGTGGCATCGGTCCGGCGGCGATTCATCATGGCCATGCGTTTGAGTGAGGCCAAGCGCTGCTCCTTGCGCATCTGAATCAGCTCCTGCACCTTGTAGGGGTCCTCCGCCTCGCTCTCCTCCTCCTCGCGATCGGCCTTTCCATTGACAATGCTCCTCTGCTGCTTCTGCGCCGTGCTCTTCACATGCGTGGCTAGATCGCGGACGATCGGTTCTCTCAGCAGTTGCTGCGTTGTGCTTTGTGCTGCTGCTGCTGTCAGAGTTGCTCCCGAGCTACTAGTTGAGGCCGCCGAGGTGCCTGCTGCGGTGGTTTTACTCGTCAACGTCAGACGCGCTCCAGCTGCCCCCGAATTGGTGGCTGGCGTGAGGTAGAAAAAGGGTTTGCCATCTTGCATCGTTTTTGCCACCTTGGCGGGCGTCGGAGCATTCATTATTTGCGGTCGTGCAGCAAGCAGCTTGGAACTACCCAAAACATTTAGTGCTGAAGTAGGTGATGAGGCCAATGTCGCTGACGTCGTTGCTGTTGACGTCGTCACAACGCTGTTGATTACCACGGGCTTGAGAGCCATATTTACCGGATTAATACTGCCACTAACGCGCTTTAGAACCCTTCCGCTGGGCACTAGGTTACGCATGGGCACAATCTTTGTGCCCTCCATCCGCATGGCGGGACTGGCGCCGACCTTCACCGCATTCAACTTGATGCGCTGCGCCAGCTCTGCACTGCGCACACGGACGTGGAAGCGGTACTTGCCGTTGGGACAGCGGGGCGGCGGCTGCGGAGCTGTGTCGATCTCCTCGATCAGCTTGCGAGGCGGGGCGAGCAGGCGGGATTTGTGCGAAACGTAGGCAGTCATGGTTTGCTCCAGATGCAACAGCAGTAGGTTCACAGTCTCCAGGTTGATTTGCTATACAAACAAAAGGTTTATTAGTTAATTAGTTTACTTTTAAACCTTCTAGGCAACACAGATAACGGTTGTAATCAGACAAATGCCTCGCAAATGCGAACATCCTGGGTAAAGTTTACGACTCTCTCCAAAATAGATCAAGCCCAACTATCAGTGACAGTTTAACATCATTTTGCTTAAGATAAAGGTTGTTGAGAGGTGAACACTCCTCCCTTGACTCACCGTGAACGGATCATACTCCATTATGTCGCAGACTAGACGCGGCGTGTGGAACGAAATGCCCTCCATTTGAAACGGCGAGATGGTGGGACGCACCTCAAACATGTTCGGGTGATTGCACACCTTGCGCAGCTGCATCAGGACATTGATCACGCTCAGCAAATTGCCGGTTTGCAGCGTTTCCCGGGTACTGCAATGTAATAAAAATAAGTAAATATCAGTTAATTATCAACTCTGTCCCTTCAATCCCTTGAAACACTTACTTGGCGCGACTCATGAAGTCTTCGTAAAGATAGCGCTGGCGATTCGACAGGCGGCACATGACCACATGCTCGTACTTCTTTGGCATTTGCTTCTCCACCTCCTTCTTGAGGCGTCGCAGTAGGAAGGGACGAATCACCTGCAAGGAGAAAGGATTGCAACATGCTAATTACTGCGCATTTGATTTGAAATTAGGGGGGAAAAAAGTATTGAAAGATTGTGTAAGAAGCGTTTTCAATGCGATCAACTTGATGACTGAATCGATCACATGGATAAGACGTCACTCTTTCATCTGGCAAACTAACAAATTGTTTTCACATGAGGCTATCAATCAATGTGACACAGAGTGCATTTGCCGGGCTTTAAACTTTAATGCGGAAATAGTAGTGTTCACAATGTAAACGGATCAAAGTTATCCAAGAACTGAAATCACTTGCAATTGTGAGAGCTTTGCTCTGGCACACATCTACGATTTTCAAGAGCATTTAAACGAGCTGGCAAGAAAACGCTTTTAGGTGCCTATAAAAATAAAGGGAATACTGCTATGTTAAATGCGTTTTCAATGTTATTAGCCAGATTGGGCCTTCATTACATGGATAAGACGCATCCCCTTGATCTGGCAAACTAACAAATTGTCATCACATGAGGCTATAAATCAATGTGACACAGAGTGCATTTGCGGAGTCCTAATAGTTCATTTGGTTCCTTTAAAAGGAATATTCACAATGTAAACGGATTAGAGTTATTCATAAACTCAAATCACTTGCAATTGTAAGAACTTTGCTCTGGCAACCATCTACGATTTTCAAGAGCATTTAAACGAGCTGACAAGAAAACGCTTTTAGGTGCAAACAAAGAATACAATAAATTCTGTAAATGTTAAATGCGTTTTCAATGCAATAAGCCAGATGGGGCCTTCATTACATGGATAAGACGCATCCCCTTGATCTGGCAAACTAACAAATTGTCAT
>JAEIHY010020259.1:10072-45228 GCA_018904565.1 Drosophila tsacasi | reverse complement strand
AATTAATTGCATTAAAATCTTTCATCAAGTTTCGCTGAAATCAGTGCTTGAACTGGTTTTGCGAAAAAGTGACTTATGTCTGTGTCGCGTGCGGATACATTTTTGTAATTATCTTGAAAATGAAGAATTGTCCGAAATCGACCTTAACACCAATTATAGTGCTAACCAAGAGTTATAAGATTCAAATTAAAAAAAATTTAAATTACGCCTGGGTACCTGTTTTTCTTAGTTTGAATGCGTACACATGTCGCGTGCGACATCAGAGAGTTACCCATATGCAACATTGGCTTGAAATATAATGCTTACTCAAACAGGCCCGCTTCGATGAATTGCCACATGGTGGATCCGAGGGCCAGCGGCGTGTTGTGCATAATATTGCCACGCAGACAGAAGGCAGTGGCTCCGCACAGTCCCACCACCACGCCGTGCATATTCTGCGGCGCTCTCGGCGGTAGATTGCCCACGCGAACGCTTAATCCGCCGGTGGTGTGGGTATAGCACAGCATCGAGTCCAGATGCGTGTTCCAGGTCACGCTGTTAACACCTGTATCCTGGTATAGGATCGTGTCGTTGACGATGTCTCGCACCACCAAGCGACCAGCATCGTCCACCACAGCGATCTTGCTTCGCTTTGAGTTTATGTCCAGGCAACGGACTGCCGACACGGCGGTGGTAATTAGCAGCGGCAGGGAGTTGTTGAGAAAGATCCGGAAAACCTGGCCGCTCTTCAGGCCCACCATCAGTCCCTCGCGGCCCACGGGACCACCCGTGACCTTGATGTAGCGAATAAAGGAGTCCATGATCCACTCGCGCTGAAGGACACCGGAAAAGTCCAGGCACTGGAGCCGCTTCTCCTGGCACAAAACGATGTGACGGCCACACACCACCAACAGGCTGCAGTCGAACTTCTGCTGGATCTTCTCCCGCACCTTGTAGTGCATCGGCTGATCCTCGCCCGAGCTCAGTTCATAGAGCACCACGCGCTCCGGCAGCTGAACAGCCAATCGATTCCGGTAGATGGCTATCTTTTGCACCAAATCCCGGCACTTAATACGCACCTTCTGGCCAGAGATCAGGTGCTGGATGATAACGTCGCACATGTTCTCCCGGAAGGCATAGCGCTCGCGGTAGAGAGCGTGAACCGTGCTCGAAGCGATGTTAAAGCAGGCCAATGTTCCGTCCTGACAGCCAATGGTGTACGACTGGCCGTTGGGATGCAGCGCCACCGTCCATATCCAGGTGTCGAAGCTGTCGCCGAGGGTGCCCAGCCGAATGCCCTCCCTGGTGAAGAAGTGCAGTCCTCCGGTGCAGCCGCCGACCAAGCAAAATTCGCCATTCGGAAAGTACTGCAGGCACAAAGGATCAAAGCCCAGCGTTCGCTCCTTCCCAATCATCTGGCCACTGAGCGTGTGAAAAGACAACGTCTGGCTCCAGTCCACCACGCCGATGGTGTCCACACTGCCGGGACCACTGGCCGGACAGCACTGCACACTGAAGACGTTGCTATTGGGTCCGCCTGGCCTGTCGATGCGACCCTTCTCCTCGCCCAGCTTGTTGCGAATGGAAATGGTGCCATTGGCCAGGCCCAAGATCAGGTACTGTCCGTCGTTGGTCCAGGAGCAGCCGTTCACACGGGCGGAAATCTTGTACTTCTGCACGGCCTTCTGGTCCGCCGACCAGAAGGCAAAGTCCGAGAGCGAACAGGAGGCCAGGTGGTGTGAGACGGGATTGAAGCTCATGCACTGAATGGAGTCGCCATGTCTAAAAAAGAAAGTTTTTTTTAAAGTTTTGGTTTTCAAAATAATATATTCAAAGTACTTAATGAAAGGAATTGACTAAAGATCTTAAATTGCAATTAAATAAAATTAAACATGTTTTAGATTTTAGAATAAATTTTAATAAAATAGAGTTTAACTTTTTTTACTTTGTCAATAGATTTGAAATTCATTCAATGAAATTTAAGTGCTATTCTCTTAAAATATTGTAAAAATATTTTACTGAAAAATAATTTAAAAAAATAAATAAAAAATAATAGTAATAATAATAAAAGAAATATAATTTACATTTTAAATGTATTTTCTACTCACGAATACTTGAGCAGCCCCTCGAGCTGTGGTGACCACACGATGACCATTTTGTCAGAGGCTCCACTCGCAAACCGCTTCCCATCCCGCGAGTAGGCCACACAGTTGACCGTGTCCTTGTGCGCCTTCAGGGTGTTCAGGAGAGAGCCGTCGTTCGGGTCGTAGATGAGCAGCCGATCGCCTGCGGCCACCACCAACTGGCTGCCATCAGGCGCATAGCAGACATTGTGGACGCTGAAAAAAGAGGTTTTCCCCGTTACCGTTATGGAGCAACAGGTTGTTGTTTTTCCACGGAATGCTTTACCAGATCTCGTTGTCTTTGCTGTTGGGAAACTCTATCCGCTCCAGCCACTTGAGTACGCCCCTCATTTTTTTTTTAAATCTGAGCTTAATCCTGCTGCATAGTTGGTAAAATTCAGTTTTAGATTTGTTGTTTACATACAGGTGCCATGGCAACCGGTGCCCACAACAAAAGTTAGCGTTTAGAACGGAGATGGCAACTTGGCTGTTTTAGAGACAGGGTTCTCAACCAAAATTGATAAAAGTATCTATTTATGCGGTATTAGTTTAAAGCTAATGGAATACTTTCCTAATGGAAATGAATTAAATCAAAAATTAAAACTATCTTTAATTTAAATTTCCCCTTAAAAATTATGTTGGACTAATTAAGTTGGCTGCACTGGTGTACAAGAGTGTGCCCGTGCTACAATCACCTAAAAAAGCCTGAAACTCTGTTGATCTAATAAGATAATTATTTATTTTACAATTTTCAGCCCAGATAAAACAATTTTACCGGAATTTAATATATATTGGGAAAAAATGAACAATCTGGACAGTTCTTTGCAGGCGCACAACAAGTTGGAAAAGGTAAATACTGCTGACAGTCTTTGAGACTCCCTATTTACCCAGAATATTCCCAGGAATCCAGCAACTTGGCACTGCTGAAAGACCGAGTGGATAAGTATCATGATCTATCCACGCAAATGTCCAGTATCCTCACCGTTTTCGAGAAGCGCCTGGGGAACCTGGAGCAGACCATACTACCCGTTTACCAGGAGACGGAGCAGCTCCAGAAGAGGCAACAAAGTGAGTGGATAATAAATAAACAAAGGGATTCCCAGACCACTAATGCGTTGACGCCGCCCCCCTTTTTGCGTAGATCTGGAAGCCACTCTGAACTGCCTGGAGAGTGTTCTCTCGCACTACGATGTCTCGCAGGAGGTGTGCCAACTCATTCACCAAGGACCGATTGAAGGCAATATCTCCGTGTTCCTGGACGCGCTGGCCAAGCTGCGAGCCGCCATGGATTACTTCCTGCACAACAACTCCCAGAGCGTCGAGTTGGAAAACGTCACCAGCCTGTTCAACACCGGATGCGAGGGCCTCAACCAGCACTACAGCATGCTGCTGAAGAAGCACAGTGCTCCGCTGAAGCCCGTGGAGCTGCTGGATCTCATCTACATCGAGGACGACTCCAGCGACGAGTACACCTCGTTCCGGCAGCTGTCGCAAACCACCCGCGAAGAGCTCTACACAATCTCCCATTGGTTGGAGCAAAATCTTCGGGAGTACACCCACATCTATGCCACGGAGCGCGGCGACGTGGTGTTGCGCTCGCTGCAGCTGCTCAAGGATCACCAGAAGAGCAATAGCTGGGGACATGAGGCGCTGGTGAGTAGTGAAGTTATTTGTAATTGGGGAGAAACTTTTCTAGAAAAAACTAGTGAAAGAATTGAAAATAGAGTTAGCTTGTATATAAATTTAAGCTTAAATACTGTAAATACTGTTTCTTTTTACCAACTAACTTAATGTACCTAACTACGGTACCAGAGTATCCCATCTCTATCTCGCTCTCGTGCAGCCTGCTTCTGCCTTGTTTCCTTTCCTCCAATTACCTCGGATAACGGCGCTTGAGTGAAAAAGCTCCCGAAGCAATTGGACTTACAGCCAGCTTCTGTGGACGCCATTTGCCAACTAGAATTTGCTGAGAACGCATCGTTTTCAGAACTTAGAAACACAAAATTACTAAAAATAAAATGGAGCACAGCCGTACTCCAACCAACAAGAAAAACTACACCTTCAACCGCACTCCAATGGTGAAGGAGCAGCGTTGGAACACCTTGAATGTGAGCAACGCCAGCGTTCGCTGCTCCACGCCCATTTTCGGGGAATTCCGATCGCCTAATCTCTCGCCGATCGAGGGCATGGGTCCGAAGAAAAGTCCGGTGTCGCCCATGCGCTTTGCAGCATTCAAGAAGCCGCAGATGAAGTTTGATCTACATCAGCATCAGCCTCACAAGCACCACCGTAAGATCATCAACCGCACCGAGCTAAAGCCTCCGATTTTCGTACTGCCGCAGCCGCAGGAGGAGATTATGGAGCAGAAGCAACGGGAACTGGAAGTGGAACAGGAGGTGAAGAGCAATAGCAGCAGCAGCCCGGATACCGGTTCCGATGACTCCAATTTGGAGACCTCCCTGACCGTGGAGTCACGTCGTCGCTCCGTCACAGCCTCCAATCACTCGTATGTGGTAAATCATGCCCGCGATGTGGAGCAGGTACTCGTGCACCTCGGCCTGGGGAGCTATGTCCATCACTTTGAGAAGGCGCACATCGATATGGTGACCCTGGCCTCCATGGGACGGGATGACCTGGCCAAAATTGGCCTGAAGGCCGATGAGGATTGTAATCGAATTATGGATGCCATCAACGCTCTTTAAGTTCCTTGGATAAATGTTTTAAAATGTGTTGTAGGTGAAGAGAGCAACTTAAACTCGAGGATTAATAATAGGAATATAAGAAAATGTTTGTGAACGACCCGGTGTCTGTTAGTTTAAGTATAAAAGTATTTTGCAAGGGTTTTAAGATCTAAATAATATCGTTAAATCGAATATATATATAAATGAATGTTTTTAAATAAGTTTATTACAAATATGTTACATGTAAGCAGAGGGTCTGCATCTTCTTTTTATAAAGCTGGTCTCTTTATACCAATTTGTAAGCTCTAAAAGAAATAAAATCAAAATTGGTGGTCTAAAAAAGTTCTGATAAGTAGTAATTCTTTAATATTTTGTATCCTTTTATTCAGGATGCATTACTTAGTTGTATCAGTATATTTACTTTTCCAAACCTTAGAGGCAATACCTGTCCTTTTACTATTACCTAAACCATTCCGGAACTTCTTGCAGAGACCCCGTCACAGTGGACGCCAAACGGAACCCAAGAAGAATACCTCGGCCCGCCTTCAGCAAATGTGAGATCAACTATTCATATATTCATATATATTTTTCATTGCCATAATACAACTTTAATTTAATTACCAACTTCAGCTTTGAGAAGAAGGCCAACAAGCTGTATTTGCGGGCCACCCAGACCATTGAGCAGTCCACTGGGTTCTCCATTAAGAAGGCATCGTCGCACAGCGACCACTTGACCTCGGAGGATCTGATGGATGGCGACCAGGAGCTGGACAAGTACTTGGTCATGCTGCTCGGCCTGCAGAGGCTGCTCAACTGGGAACGCGCCATCATGCACGACATTATACCGCAGTCGAAGCACAACGAAGTATTCGCTCGTCTGGCCTACAACGCCATCGAGCTGGTGGTCAAGGATGCCGAAGCCATCACGCAACGCATCCTGCGGTGCATTTCTCGCAAGGAGTGGACCTCTGCCCTGGGCATATTCTCGGCTCTGAAGCGTGTGATTCTGCTGCAGCCGGACATTGAGCGTACCTACGATCCCGCCCAGCGGGAACAGCTGACCAAGGTGCTGAACAAGTTGCAGCATACGGGCGCCAAGGCCTTGGAGCACTTTCTGGACGTGGTGAAGGGTGAGTCCAGCACGAATATTGTGGGACAGAGCAATGTGCCCAAGGATGCCACCGTCCATGAGCTCACCTCCAATACGATCTGGTTCATCGAGCATCTGTACGAGCACTTTGACGTGATTGGCTCTATTCTGGCGCAGGATGTGCTCTACTCCACGCAGCTGGACACCATTCTGATGAAGAAGGCGCTGCCGGGCGAGGAGCGGAACAAGGCTCTCCTGGCCATTTACATAAGTAAGGAATCTGCTCCTCTTAAAGTATTTAATATTCTTACATTTAAATTTGTCAACAGAGAAGGCCCTGGCGGAACTGAATCTGTCCATTATGAACAAGTGCGAGCAGTACAATGACCAGGCCACCAAGCATCTCTTCCGCCTGAACAACATCCACTACATCCTCAAGTCGTTGCAGCGCTCCAACCTCATTGACCTGGTGACGCTGGCGGAGCCGGAGTGCGAGCACAGCTACCTGGAGATGATACGCGAGCTGAAGGCCAGCTACCAGAAGACCTGGTCCAAGATGCTGCTGGGAATCTACTCGTTGGATGAGCTGCCGAAGCCAGTGGCCGGCAAAGTCAAGGACAAGGATCGCAGTGTGCTGAAGGAGAGGTTTTCGGTAGGTTTCAATAGCTGTTTCTTTGAACTTCTAATTCGTTTACTCTTTTCCCTTAGAACTTCAACAAGGACTTCGAGGAGGCCTGTAAAATCCAGCGAGGCATCTCCATACCCGATGTCATCCTGCGCGAGGGCATCAAACGTGATAATGTGGAGCACATTCTGCCCAAATACAACCGCTTCCACGAAATGTAAGCTCAAGTAGCAAGATTTAATAAGTTTTTCTAGCATAATTGTTGCCTCCTTTCAGGTATGCCGGCGTTCAGTTTAGCAAGAATCCCGACAAGTATGTAAGGTACAGACCGCACGAGATTAATGCCATGCTGAGCAAGCTCTTCGATGACTCCGCCTAGAGATTGTTCAGCTCGCAGGGAACTGGGTTCGAGAGCATTCCTAAGTTCGTAAGTTCGTGGGGGGGCTTTAATTCAAAACTCAATAAATATCGCTTTTAAAAAAAGTACAATACAAGACTATAGCCTAAAATTATTAAATGCTGCCAAGTGAGTGTGTGAAATGCAGGCGCCACTCCCAACTCCTAGTAGAGGAAGTTGGTGGAGGGTGCCTCGGGGCGGCCACAGGCGCCGTAGTAGTTGACGTTCACCGTCTGGTTCGCCCTGCAGTTCTCGATCTCCAGGAAGCAGTCGTTCAGATACGTCTTGTTGTCGCTGCCGCACACCGGCTCGAACTCCCGCGGACAGATGCGGGCGCAACCCTTCAGCTGGAAGGCGGCCAGGCATCGCTTCAGTGGCACCACAAACACGTGCTTGCCGCAGTTCTCCTTGCGCATGTGGCACTCGGACTTGTACAGGTTATTGTCCGATCCACAGACGAAACTCGGCGGCTGGGCATCGCAGTCAGACTCACAGTCGGCGGTGAGGGCGCAGTTCTTCAGCGAAACGGCCACCACGCGCATATTGCAAGTGCGCCTTTTGAACTCGCACATGGAGGCGAAGGTGTTGCCGTCCGATCCGCACACCGGCTGCTGCTCCAAGTCCGCCCGCGTACAGGCATCGCCGCAGTCCTTGGCGGGCGAATTAAGATCCGTGCAGGGTCCAATATGAGCCAGGTTCACGCCGCGTCTGCGCATAGGATTAGCGAGGGGTAATGAGTCCTCTGACCTTTACACTCTCTTATATGTTACTCACAGGCAGGTGGCGTGGGCCAGCTCGCATTCATTGTTGTACGTCTTGGCATCTGTGCCGCACAGCTTGTCGTTCCGCTTCGAGCTGAAGATGGAGCCGAACAGGCTGTTGAAGTCCTTGCAGGGCGGCAGTTGCTTGCAGCGGGTCAAGCGATTCTTGCACTTGTCCATGCTGACCTTCTGGATGGATTTGCGCTGCGGGCTGGGAGAAAGCGGTTTAGATTCATCGCCGATTGATTTACTTCTATAATTTCCCCCAAACTCACCCGCAGTTGAGCATCTTGAGTTCACAGAGCGAGGAGTATATGTTGCCATCACTGCCACACACGTACTGCGACGGAGCATCCGCCTCCGCTTTGGGACAGTCGGTGGGACAGGCATCGGCGGCGCTGCCGTGCCGCTCCTGCGGCATGCAGAAGGAAAGCGGCACCTCGAAGACGTGCTTGCCACAGTTGGAGGAACGCATTTTGCAGGGACTGGCATAGAGTCGCCCATCGGAGCCACAGGTGGGCCTGGCCACCCGCCAGCAGGATTCGCGGCACATCCTCGTCGACTGGCAGTGCTTCCGGCTGGTCTTCACCACGCCCTGGCCACACGTGTGCAGCTTCATCTCGCACGTCGAGTTGTACACATTGCCATCGGAGGCGCACACAGGCCCGTCCTTCGGGGCACTGTTGCAGTCCACCGGACATGATTCGCGCACGGCACTCGTGTTGCTGCAGGGGCCCACGTGGGATAGCTTCACGGCCGCCAAGCCCACGCGGCAGGACTGCACGCGCAGCATGCAGCGATTCAGATAGGTGCGGCCGTCGGTTCCGCAAACCGGATCCTTCTCCGTGCTGCAGCGGTGCTTGCAGTCCGACCCCTTCGAACGCTCGCAACCATCACGGACGTCCTTGATCAGCGACACGCCGCTCCGCGAGCAGGTCTTCTTGCGCAGCTCACAGAGATTGGCATAGATCAGGCCATCGCTGCCGCACACGGGCTCTGCTCCTACTGTCAAGCTCGGCGGACACGAACGCGGACAGTTGCCGGTGCTGCCGGCACTGGCCCTGTTCCGCCTGCCCATCTGCGCCTGCTGCTGCTGCTCCGTCTCTTCGCGCAGCAGCGACTCCAGTGCGGCGGCCGCCGCCCCTGGAGCCTGCATCAACGTGGAGGACAACTCTGGCTGGGCATCTTGGCGGTAGTTGATCAGCAGCGAGTCCGGCGCCGCATCTGCGCTGCGATAGCGAATCACGGGCGCCTGCGCCGGCAGCCGAATGATCTTGATGGGGGAGTCGGTAACAGCGCCTGGGAAAATCGAAGAAAAATGTGGGGTAAGTAGTAATTAAAAAGAGTAGTAATTAGAAAAGGTTGGTTATAAATAATGGAAGGAAATGGGTTAAGTAGTAATAATAATATTTAAAGAGGTTTATGTATTGCGACCACTAGGGTCTATTGTGCCCTATGGGTTAAGTAGTAAATAAAACCAATTTTTAATAGAACATTTAGAAAATAGTCCATAAATAATGATAACTAATAATGAGAAGCATCTTTTAACTAAACAAGTAACTTATTCTTTAAAATGTGTATTACTTTTGTATAATGTAAGTATAACTTTGCAAATATAAACCTTATTGATTAGCAAACTGTTCTAAAGTTTAAAGAAATGTCAGTAAAGTTAAAGCGTTTATTGTCTCTTTGCAGAACAAAGCTCTTAAAAATTCTGCAACAATTTTTCGTGAACTGTAAATAAATTTATTTGTCACTTTATTTGCCATTAAGTCGTGTAGCATAAGCTTTTGTCACAAAAAATGGAGAAACTTTTCTTTTAGAGGGTTTAAGTTTCAGTTGATTGTATACAATATCTTCCACAGCTTAGACAAACTGAAAACACAATGTCAAAGACCCTATCTTTGTACATTTTATTTATAACTAGTCAAGAATATTCTGTATCCCTTGAGATTATATTTTATATTTAATTTGGAAAGTTTTCATTTATATTAGATCTTAGGTTCTTATAGAGTTCCTTTCAAGTTCACAATTTCCCTGTTGAAAATACCTCTATTCCCGCTTAGCTTTCATAAAATGTCAAAGACCTTACCTTTGTAAATTGTATTTATAATCCCTTGATCCCTTTTATATTTATTTCGGAAAGTTTTCATTTAAATTAGATCTTAGATTCTTATAGAGTTCCTTTCAAGTTCACAATTTCCCTGTTGAAAATACCCTCTTATACCCGCTTAGCTTTCCAGGGTATCTACAGCTTCGAACCCGTCTCAAAGGCCACTTTCCCCTGGCATTTTCCTCCGCATGCGGAAGAGCTGTCTCTGGGCATACAAATGCGAGATTAGCCGGGCATTCTGCGCAGTTGTGACCCACTGTGTCTTGGGCTCTCCACCTCCAGAACCTCCTCCATCACTATCCGCAGTGATCGCATGACCGACTCAAGTAACCAGCCATTAACTTGAATAATTTGGGAGTTTATAGGGTTGACGAGAGTTCCAGGGGACCAGAGGAGGGGGAGTTCCCTTGCTACCACTAACGGTACCAGTTTTCATAGCTCGATTCCGAGTAAGCGACACAATGGCAGCTGAGATTTGAGCACAACTATTATTATTATTATGCTACACATACTATCAACCGACCTCCATCTATAATTGTTCATGCTAATCCCAGCCAGAAATCGTAAGCTTAATCTGTGCTAAAAACTGCAAGTGAAATTTCCACACTAATTGCCTCCGGCCCCGAAACATTTCTGTTGTCTTTGGTCGATCGGATGTGGCTCCGTTCAGTGTGGCTTGGGCTCTGGCTCAGCTTTGTTTTGTTTGAATCTGTTTGCAAAGAAAGCTGTGAGAGCCAGCCGCCTCCGGACTCCGGAGGAAGCGAGATCCAAGATCTGAGTGTAGTATTAAGCGGTAGAAAATCTATTAGCGCTCTTTGTGGCTGCCACGATTGTTTGCCCGCGATAATTGAACCCACGTTCATTATTCCAATTTGTTGGAGCTGCTGCTGCTGCCGGCCATAAAGATGAAAATTTCAACATATATCCAGCCTCCGCCGCCGCCACCACAGCAGCAGACAGACAGACAGACGCATTCCCAGAGCTTAATGGACATGGTCCCGGGGCTGGATCCGAATCGGAGCCATTAAGCCCCGGAGAAAATTAAGCGGCGTTAGGAATTAATGCACATGTAAACGATCCGCTGGACTGGTCAGAGGCAGAGGCAGACCCAGAAGCAGTCGGGACGCACAGCCTATCTCATCTCACGCGGCGTTGCAACTGCAACTATGCGACCTCAACCCCGCCCACCCACTTGCTGGCCCAATGCAGCACTGGAAGAAAAATCTGAGAGAATATTTATGACTATCTTGAGTGTGTTTATGAGCAAGTTATTCAAACGTTTCTGCACAAATCTAGAAGAAGGCTAAAGTATGCAATTGGTTCATCCCTTCTGAAGGGTCTCATGATCACCATATTTTTATTAGTTGTTTAAAACAAAAATTTAAACCCTTTAGGTTAAAGACAGCAAATGTCAAGAAATTAATCCAATTTCCCTATAAAAATAAAATAATTTGTAGGCAGTCCCAATATGTTTCTTCGAGTGCAGGGCATTTTCCTGGCCTCCGGCGACTGGCTGCCAGGCAGGCTCCTTCCTATCGGATGCCATCAATTGCAAAAAAAGAAAAGCAGAAAAAAAAAAAGGCCAGAGAAAAATAAAAGCAGCAAGCGTATAATTTTCAAAAGTGGAAAAATCCAGCAACCAACGCACTGCATTGCTGGACAGGGACTTTTGCATGAGCTATGTGCATGTGCCAGTCGTGTGTGTGCCCGATGTGTGTTGTGCGGAGTGTGGCTCGGTTTGCTCTGGTTTGGGCTGGCACAGTGGAAAGCTGCGGAGCGACCAGGCCAAGCCCATGGATGAATCACGGCGCCACTGATTGGGGGCCCATTAAATATATGTGAGATCACGGCAGAGCCAGCTAATTGATCTTTCACCCATCAATCTCCGATCAAGTGCTGTTATCAATTAACCAAATGATCGCGCTTACAAGTAAAACAAATCATTTCGCTCCGGGTCACAGCTAAACGAGGCATCCATTCCTACAAACTACATACATATATATGTAGGAGCTGGCTGCCCCCTTCTGTTTTTCACGACTTGGAGCTGGTTTCCACTGTGCGGTCAGTTTGATTTCCCCATGAACTATCACCATCCAATCCCCCCGAACAGCGTCCCTGGCTTCTGTGTCTCCCCTTCGTGCTTTTAATGAATTTATTTGAATGTTGGACAAATTGTGCACGAAAATATTTACGAGCATGTTGTGCGTCGGAGAGTGAAGTCGGAGTGCCACAAGGGGGGCTTCTAGGGGGGATCTGCGAGCCCCTCTCGTGTGTGTGTGCCAGTTTACATTCACTTTATGCGGAGTAGTAGTACCTTAGAAATTAATAGCAGCTCCAACGACGGCCTTTCTACCACCGCACAGCTGTAGGTCTTAGATCCGGACTCCGAGTCACCTTCTCCGTTTCAACACCCAGAGAAATTAGGGGATAATTATGTTGGTAAGCTCACGATCTAGCCATTAGCAATGATTTTTGGCCATTCTCTTAAGAACAGTGCAGGATTTTGAGCGAGGCAATTACTTGAAGTGGACGATATCGATATAGGTTTTAGGATTTACAAGTTATATATTAAAATGGTTTATTTGTAATAGTAAAATGAAGTATATGAGTTATCATATCTTTAATTGACAATTGTCTTTGCTATTAAGAAATAATCGTCTTTATTTATTTAAATTAGTTTGGAGCCAGAATATGGTTAAATTGATTGATTTTCCTATTGCTTTTTCTTTTGCCAAAACTTTAAATGTCGCTTGGAAGTATTAAATTGCTTCCACTTATTAAATTGGATTAAATTGGCGGTGGTCTTCATCAAAAACCTATTTGTATTTCATTGTTTCCAATTCAGATCAATTAATTTTGTGACGCACGAATTTTGTAAAATCTATTTTCAAAGAAGTGACTTGGTTATCATCATTCTATATTTCATGATATTTAAGTTTTTTAATAATGAAATGAATATTGATTTATTATAATGTAGTGTTCTTGAAAGTGATTTTTGTATTATAAATGATTCCATCCATACAAATCGTTGGCTTTGAAATCCAAGCAAAAACCACAAAATGTTGCATCTTAAAAAAAGGACCTAAAATATTTTATTGCATACTTTTCGATACACTTTCTAAGCTTGAAGCCTGCCTAAATATATCGATATTCTTATATGTCTCAAAAGTGATCTTTCCCTTTTAATTTTCAACTTCTTACACATTTCTTTCGTGTAGTGCAGAGTGCAGTGCAGCATACATGTTTGACTTACCATTAGTGGTTGACGCCGCCGCCAACATAAAGACGGCCAGCAGTGCGCCAAACAGCTGGCGCTTACTCCGGAGGCTGCGGCTGTGGTTTCCACTCTTGATCTTGGCCTGGCTTACAGTCTGGCCAAATCTCTGGGCTGGCGCATGGGTTTGGGCGGGGGGCTGCTGCGATTGGTACATTTTCACTGTCTGCTGCACTTTCCTGCTATTTAGCCGTAGATGCTGCTGCTGTTGCTGCTATTGCTGTTGTTGTGCGTGACGGCGGCGCTTTCGCTCGTTAACAATTGAAATAGTAGCAAACTTGGGCGGCGCGGCTGAAGTTCACTGCTTTGTCTGTCTGTGCGCGCGCGCGAGGAAAGAAGAAAGTTTTCCCCGCTCTCTTCGGCTCTCTTCCGCTCTAGCTCTCGCTCTCTAAGAAGAGCGCGAAGACTAAATAAACGATCGTAACTGGTGCAAGATTACCGCAGAAGCTATTCGAATTAACGGTATTCTTGCGGTCATTTGGGCTTGGCCTGCTCTTCTTCTTCTGCTTCTGCTTCTTCTGCCGGGCCCTTTTATGAGTTCATTCGTCGTGTGAGCTTGCGCTTGCCTATTAACCGAAATGTAACGGCTGCCGCTGCTATTCTCTTCAAGCTCCTGCTGCCGCCTGCTCCTCCTTCTTCTCCTCGCTCTATTTTGGGCCCGCTGAGCACTTGACCTCTCACACAATCGCACAATAATTTCTTTTTTATCGCTTCTTTTTCGTTAGCTTTTTTTTTTGTTCTTATTATTTTTGCCCGCCTTTAATTTGATTTCAATTACGTTCTGGTCGCTGCGGTACTATGGCCTTTTATTCTCCACACAAAACAATTCTTCTTTCTTTTGCAGCTTATTCTTCTTCTTCTCGCTCCGGGTTCTTCCTTCGTTTGAATTTGACTTTGATGCGCGCTCTTCGAGTTTCGATTCGCATATGAAATGATCTCTCTTTTGGATGCTGCTACTGTTTCTGCCTCTGCAGCTGCTGATGCTGCTTACGTTGACTGCGACTGCGGCGATTGCATTTTTTATTTATTATTGTTGTTGTTGTTGCCGCCGCGTTTTCAATGAATGAACACACAAATACACACTCCAACTGACCGACACATTCACAAGCGCACACACACGCTCACATCCGATTTGTACAATGTACATTCATAAAATTATAGGCTTTTATTGTTGTCTCCGCTGCTTTTCTGCTGCTGCTGCTGAGGCTTCTGCTTTTCGTATTTCCCCCGACGCGGCGGTATGCCCAGAAATCTCGGCAAGCTAGCTAAGCTCCAATTGGGACGAAGAGAAAGGTTTGACAATGCGCCGACGAATGGCACCGAATTTGCAATGCCAACAAATTTATATGAGTGAAAGGCAGCGCAGTCGGCGCCGGCAGAGCGGAGCATCCAGCGGCTGGCGAGAAGCTTCGGCCAAGGCTACACTCTAAAAAATTGCCAGCTCATAGGTGATATGATTAAACAATTAACGAGGCGGAGAGGAGAGAGGAAATAATGTCCTTAAATGTTATCAAGTATATTTCTTTGATTTATTACAGGATTTATTCATTTATTGAAATTAATGAAATAATTAAAACGAACTTATACAAATGTTCTTAAACAAACTTAATAAAGAAATTATATTTCCCTCAAATTCGTGTAAATTTATTGTTTATTTTATTTTGTGAAGATTGATTTTCTTAAATCTCGAAAATATCTATTGTCATTTATTTTTAAGAACTTTCAAAGGTCTATGAATGCAAGATTTAAATAGTAAAATAAAATATTCTCTATAAACTCTCTTAAAAATGATTAATAATTTAGAGGAACAATTCATTTTAAATTGTATATATAAGAAATATGTATAAAAATATTACATTAATTCTTTGCATATTTACTAGTCTATTAGACTCCTTTAAGTTAGTTTCTTCCCTTCAAAAAATTAACATATTGCAACTGAACACAATTATCGAATAAGTAAATTAAAAGAAGGCGAAAATACAATACTTTTAGTTACCAAAAATTAACCTCATTTAAAAATGCATTATCTTAAAATATATTTAAACAGTGTAAGCGAGTGTATAATATTTATTTATCATAGCAAACAGTTCTAAGCATATGTTAAGCTTTAAAATAACCTAATATTTAAGCTTACAAATTCTATTTTCATCTAAAATATTTATTTTAAATGAAGTATCTTTAAAGTCTATTAAAAAAGTGTAAACAAAAGAAGCAAAACACGTTTATATGCAGTATATTCTCATCATAGATTCTATATTAAAAGAAAGAAGTATAAGGGCAGACCTTTCACTATTATAATAAATTATCAGTTGCAGAACAGCATTATTAGTTTTATTTCGAGTGCAGCATTGCCTCTGCCTCTGGGCATATTGATTAAATGGAGTTGTCGGTATTTAAAATAACAACTTGGTCATGTCTGCCGGCCTAATCGGTTTTGTGTACAAATTTAATTTGCCAAAAGTGGCAGCAAAATGCAACCAAAAAGGCGAGCAGCATTTGAAATTATAACGCACACACTCGATCCCATCCTCTATCCTACCCAATAACCAATAACCAATATCCAATATCCACGATTCGCGCGATCTGCGACGATGCACGGTTCGGTTCGGTTTCAGCGGCGGTGGTTTGTTCCATTGGCAGTTGCATTTCAGTTGCAGTAGAAAGTGCAGCCTGGAAGCTGTGTTTATAGACTTGTAGACTCTAAGCCATAAATTTTACGCCTCAGCGGCAGTTGCGAATAAGGGTCATACACTCAATACACACACGATCTCCAGAAAGCGCACACACAAGCACACTCACCGCGGACAGTGGTTTGAAATACGAAATTGAATGTAAGAAAATGCTTTAGTTTTCTTATAATACAATTTTAAAAGCTACCTGAATACCTCACTCTAGCCATACAATTTAATAAACAATTTTAATTTAACTCTATTTAAAAAAGTTTAAAAAATTTCGAATAAAAAACTGGTTGTTTCACGGTTTTCTTAGCTTTTAAACGTACCTCACCTAACTATGCTTACAAAAGCAAACAAATTTAACTAATAGTTTGCTCTCTAAAAAGGTTTATGTTATTTGGTTTACTTTTTAAAGAAACTTGTTTTAGCCTTTGTTTATATAACGTCGTTGAAGACCGATCATCATTGAAAATATCTTTTGGAATGACCGCCCAAACAAATTAATTATTGTATATTTTATTCTCACATTTAAACAAAACAAACCACTGTTCAAAGCTCATTTTTTACAAGACTTTCTGTAAAGACGGGAATTTAGATTTCCGTGAATCTGCAAAATAGAATTTATTACTATATTAAGTGTGACTGAAGTTGAATTTTATTACCCATTCAGCAATGGAATTTAATATTTCACACATTCTCTATGGGTATCTGTGATTCCTAACCAGAAAATTCTATCCAATGTCTTTCAGGACCTTAAAGTATTTCCTTGAGCTAAGTTACTGGTCCCCTTTTGTTCAGCCGTTCGCCATAAAATCGACCACTGTGCGCGGAGCGGGAGGATGATGAAGAAGCTGATCATTGGCGGCGACGGAGTCGCGTGCATTAAAGAAAATTGAGTGGAGGTGGAAGTGGAAGTTGCCGCCGAAAAAGAGGTCAGTAAGTGAATGTTTACAGTTAGCTTTTTGGGCAGATCAGAGAGAGCCATGCTCAAAAAGTCAGGCTCAAAAAATACAAAAAACAAACTGCATATGACAGGCGTGACTCGGCTTTAAGCGCCAGCGCGCCCAGAACTAATACCCCGAACACGACAACTTGCAGATCCCGAAAATAAAATAAAACTATTAAAAAAATACAGATGGCAAAGGCTGAAAACTGAAAACAGAAAACCGAAAACCGACAAACCAAATTTTAATTAAAAGAAAGCCTGTGTATGAGGCTTGGAGACGTAAAAACCTTTTGGCAGCCGTGCAATTTCTTTTTTGGCCAAATATTTGACGCCGTCCGCCAGCGGTTGTTGGGTTGCCAATAAAAATGGAAAGTGAAAATTGCGGCTGCAGTGGCAGTGCATATTAAAAAATAAAAGCAAAAAATAGAAACAACCGTGTGCGAAAAGATGGCCATAATAAACGATAGAAGGCAAGAGAGCCACGCACCTGTTCTGCCAGTTTTCCGCCGCTTTTCCTTCCATCTCTAATCACAGCTCTTGGCCGCCTTGCCCGCCTTGTCAGCCTTGCGCGAGTATTATATAAATGCGAAACCTCTCTCGAATGCAGCGATAAATGGCGGAAATTATATGGCCGGGGTGAGAGTTATATTCTCGGCATTTACGAGATGACATATTAAAAGAAAATGAAATTGCTATGGGTGTTAACTGTAAATGCAAGCAGTTAGTATTTACAGTTTACACCCAGATCAGTTTCCGTTTTTAGTTCTTATAAATGAGTTAAATTTTCTTGAGACTTTTATTGTTTTTACACTTATTTTTTAAAGAATACATATTTAAAAAAAAAAAACTTAAATAAGTTTAGATAAATATAATAAAAATCAAAGAATTCGCTATCGACTTTACAGTAATAATAATATTTATAATATTAATAATAAAACTTTTAAGAAGCTCCGTGTAAAAATAATAATACCCATTTAGGTTATACATACAAAGATGAAATTAAAGACCTATTTGTCACATTTTAAAAAAGCCGTTATTTTGTAACAGCTTTAAAAACTGGTCAATAGTGACGTCACAAGTCATTTTACAATACGTCTGGCAGCGCCAAACTTATTATTTTCTGACCCATTCTGGCAACGCCAAAGTTGTGATTTAAATCGATTAATTGCAGAAGATTAATTTATCGATTTCAGAATGTTGGCATCGATGTTTCTCCACCTCTATGGAAAACATCGATAGTGTCAGCGCTAACTCATTGAAAAAGTCGAAAATACTGTGTGGGTTAAATAAAAAAAAAAGAACGTCGCAAACCACGCAGTCGGAGCCACGGATAGCGAATAGTTATGATTGCGGGTAGTTACGGATTACGCTAGCCAACGGGATTACATGTCGCGAACGCGGGGGAAATCGGGCTAGAGGAAAACCACTCGCAGGGCCCACAATCACCACTACTACTACGCAGAGGGAGCAACAACAACAACAGCAGCAGCGAGAAGCAGAGGCAGCAGCAGCAGAGGCAGAGGGGCAGCGCAGCGGCAGAGAGAAAAGATGGCGACGAGAGGCACTGGGACTCGTGTGCAATCGCAGCCAAAGATTTTCCCCTCGCTGTTTTCCAAGCTGCACGGCGCCATCTCGGAGGCGTGCGTCTCCCAGCGCCTGTCCACCGACAAGAAGACGCTGGAGAAGACGTGGAAGCTGATGGACAAGGTGGTCAAGCTGTGCCAGCAGCCCAAAATGAATCTGAAGAACTCACCGCCGTTCATACTCGACATCCTGCCGGACACATACCAGCGGCTGCGGTTGATCTACTCGAAGAACGAGGACCAGATGCACCTGCTCCACGCCAACGAGCACTTCAACGTGTTCATCAACAATCTGATGCGCAAGTGCAAGCAGGCCATCAAGCTCTTCAAGGAGGGCAAGGAGAAGATGTTCGACGAGAACTCCCACTACCGTCGCAACCTCACCAAGCTCAGCCTGGTCTTCTCGCACATGCTCAGCGAGCTGAAGGCCATTTTCCCCAACGGTGTCTTTGCCGGCGATCAGTTCCGGATTACCAAGGCGGATGCGGCCGACTTCTGGAAGAGCAACTTTGGTAACAGGTGAGCAGGAGGTCGAGGATCTGCAAGGGAGTCCGTCCTGTATGCTTATCAAGGAAGATTACGTGACAGTGGATATGCATAGTTGGGACGCTTGAAACCCTTTAAAAATCAGTGAAGTAGCAGTGTCAGCCTTACGAACCAGAAATCAAGCAGAAGGCAATAAGAGACATCCGAATGGTCTAAATATATTGTTACTTAATCAAAATCAAGTTTTTAAAAGGATAAAATAGTATATATTGTATACTTCTATAGTATCTTTCTAAAATCACTACCATAGTGGCCATAGTACCATAGTAGATATTTGTTTTTAATGATGGTTTGTTGTGAATTAAAAATGTCTCTTGAATTTTGTTTATATCCAAAACGAATTCCCTATAAGTTAATCTTATACGTTAAGAAGATTTTATGAAAGTAATTCTAGACATCCCATAAATATCTTATTTTCTTTTAAGCCTGATTTTCCATTGCTTTCTCGAGTTCCGATGCTGGAAAGTGTCATTTTATAGAAAAAGGCTTTTCTTTTGTGAGCATTAAGTTAAACCTGTTTTAGAAAAAGTGTGTCTTAATCTAAAATTTCATTGTATCCATTATATATTTTTAATCAACTAAATCTCATATAACTTTGTCTTTTTGTTTCAAGTTTCTGAAATATTCCCCTGTTACAATTTGTCTTATCCCTATGCCAAATAAGTGTGTTTTTCCGGCATTTAGGGAAGGCATTTTGTGATCATAGTTTCTTAAAATGATTAAATTTAGTCAAAGAGCTAATTTAGCCTTTCAGTCACAATCCCTACAAAAACCCACGTATTATTTTGAAGTGATTTCAAAATATATTCAAATTAAAAAACTAAACGATGATTCAGTATTTATTTATACATATCTAAAATATATTTTGTACGGTTTTTCTTAAAAATCTATACCTATAATGAGCTGTAATTATCTCATTTACTCACACCTACCCTGATCTTTCTATTGCAGCACATTGGTTCCGTGGAAGATCTTTCGGCAGGAACTAAACAAAGTCCACCCGATATCCTCCGGCTTGGAGGCGATGGCCCTGAAGACCACCATCGATCTGACCTGCAACGATTTCATCTCGAATTTCGAATTTGACGTGTTCACACGACTCTTCCAGCCCTGGGTGACGCTGTTGCGCAACTGGCAAATCCTGGCCGTCACCCATCCGGGCTATGTGGCCTTCCTCACCTACGACGAGGTGAAGGCGCGGCTGCAGCGCTACATTGGCAAGGCGGGCAGCTATGTCTTCCGGCTCTCCTGCACACGATTGGGCCAGTGGGCCATTGGCTATGTGACTGCCGAGGGCGAGATACTGCAGACGATTCCACAGAACAAATCCCTATGCCAAGCCCTGCTCGATGGCCACCGGTGAGAGAGAGGCTACTATTCTATCATTATGCTTGTTATTATAATATAAATTCTCAATTGCAGCGAGGGCTTTTACTTGTATCCAGATGGCCAAGCCTACAATCCGGATCTGTCGTCGGCCGTTCAAAGTCCCACCGAGGACCACATAACCGTAACCCAAGAGCAATACGAACTATACTGTGAAATGGGTGAGTTTTTAAGCTGTAGTATTCCTCTCTTCAGTTTATATTTACCATCTTTTTGTGGGATCTGCAGGCAGCACCTTCCAGCTGTGCAAGATCTGTGCGGAGAACGACAAGGATATTCGCATCGAGCCCTGCGGCCATTTGCTGTGCACACCCTGCCTCACATCCTGGCAGGTGGATTCCGAGGGACAAGTAAGCTAAGCCCGAGATGGTGTCGTTTTCCTTAGTCTAATCAAATGTTGTTCTCCTGCGCAGGGCTGTCCCTTTTGCCGGGCCGAGATCAAGGGCACCGAACAGATCGTTGTGGACGCCTTCGATCCGCGCAAGCAGCACAACCGGAATGTCACCAATGGGCGACAGCAGCAGCAGCTGGACGACGACGACACTGAGGTATAGTTTTGTTCACAGCCTGATCCGCCTGCTCCGCTGCCGCCTGTGCTGCTATCTATTTATATATATATATATTATAGCTCTTATGATTACCCTTGGTTCGTTTATACATATATATACATTATATATTTTAGATCTTACAACTGCTATTGTTTATATAAGTTTAATGTTTAGCCTGCAGAGTTGGCATTTGCAGTTTTCGCGTTTAGTTTTTGTTTGTTTTAGCTGTAACATATATTACGAATTATTAGCCAAACTCATGCAACTAACTCACACACACACATACAGCACACTCACATCCACTCGCACACGCACACACATACCCATAAGCATAACGTAGTTGAAATTCTTTGACCGGAAGTGGCTCATCAGCCTCCGTTCTTGCTCTCTCTTCCTCTTGCTGCTGGTCTGTTGGTTTGTTCTGTGTGCGCGTCGTTCGCTTAGTTGTTTGTTCTTCCTCTCTCACGCTCTCACTCTTTCTCTATCGATCACTCCTCGCCATCCATCCATCCGTTCTTTCGTTCGTTCGTTCGTTCATTCGTCTATGAATCACACTTAATCGGTTCGATCCGCTCTTGTTTGCACTTTTGTACATAAAACTACTCTAGGCACTATGCAATTTATGATTATATGTATTATCTCTTGTATTTTCCCCCCAGTTCTCTTCGGTGTGTATCCCGCAGTATTTTTGCATATCTTAGAATCATGGTCTTACATTCTCATTTAACTCCGTTATGTGTTTATTTCATTTTAGTTTTATTGTTTAATACTTCCAAAGATACATTTAGTTTGTAGTAGCGTGCGTTTACCTTCCCTCCCCTCCCGCCACCACCATCAATTCAGTTTTATTTTTATGTGTAAGCAGCCGCAGCGCTGCCCTAAGACTGTAATTTATTATTATTAACAACAAAAACAAAAAAATGAATGAAATGAAAACAAAAAGGTTAGCTTAGTTAGATCTTATGTAAATGAAATTGGATTTCCTGTGTGGGCCCGAATTTATTATTTAAAACAGCAAAATATAAATATAAAAAACGAAAAGTATTAGAAGAGAAATTTAGAAATCGAGAACTCACCTTTCGGCTCACATTTCGTTAACTTAAACATAATACTAAAGCAAATCGCCTACATACACACACATACGTTAATGATATATTTATAAATATATTTAATACATTTAATGCAATTTTTATACATTTTAGCGTTTAGTTTTTTACTTCCTTAATAAGTTTACGGCTAAAAAAAAAAAACAAAACGAAACAAAACAACAACACACAACCACAAAAACAAAAAATGAAACAAAACAAAATATATGCTTAATACAATTATTAAATATTGGTTTGAATTGATATTTTACGTTTTTCCCCCATCTTTATTTAGCTCTGTTTATCTACTACTAGCGACCTCTTCTTATTTTCCCTGAGATTTTCTGTTTGATGATGTGCATGTCCAGCATTTCCACCAAAAAGCCAGCGGCATGCTCTTTGTTCAGCAAAAACAAGCGAGATAAAACACTATTTTGCTAAAGTATTATTTACAAAAGTTCGGTTGGAATCGTGCTCACATGGAACAATAACTTTACATTTTCAGTATTTTCGATATTTTAATTTATTTCATTTTTAGATCGATAGCCAAATAGTTACGATTTCTGTCGATTGTTAGACAATCAAACAGTTATTTCCCAATAATAATAATAGTCGATCGAGAATTCTAATTTTTTCCGATATTTTAATTTAATTCATTTTTCGAGCGATGACCAAGCAGTTATTTTCTAATAATAATCGATCGATAAATAAAATTGTTGCTATATTTATCGATATTTTTATAATTTAAATAATTCGATTTTGTTAATTTTAACAATTTTAACTGAATATTCGCTGCAAAAATATTGAAAAATTATGAATTATTGATAACAAGAAAGGAAGCTTACTTCGGAAGATGAAGTTTTTATACCTTGGTATACGTATACCCTTAATGATGTAACTGTCTGCTTATAAAATTATAAAATTAAAGCAAGAAATCAGTAAATGTTTTTCCAAGGGAGAGAGAATATATATGATTTTAGGTCAGAAATGACTCCTTTACTGATTAATATTACGATAACACCCAGCAAGGATATAGATAAATTGGTGAATTAATCGAAAATATATGTTCTGAATATATCGATCAATTTCATATTATTTAAATTTAATAATTAATTAAAATAAAATAATAATTAATAACAAAAGTTGTTATAACTTCTTAGATTATTTTATATTCCTCTTTTTTTTTAAATTCCTCTTCATATTTCTTCATATTTCCCTTTATGTTCCTTATTTTTTATGCAAAATATGCGAGATTCCATACCTGAGCTCCAACTGAACTGTTAGGACAGCAATCATTAATCTGATCTTTGTTTCTGGATATGTTTAGGACATGGGCGACTTCAACATAGCCACCTCATCGCTGCACGCACTCAGCACATCTTCGACGGCGACGGCGGCGGCCGAGAAGCATAGTCCGCACACATCGCCGCGCTTGGGACGACGTAGCACCACGCCCAGCCTGATGGCCGTGCAGAACGATCTCTATGCGGGCGGGACGCCCACTCTCAGCCTGCCCAGCAGCTCTGTTGCCGCCGCCTCATCATCATCATCGTCGTCCTCCTCCTCCTCCTCCACTTCAGCAGCAGCAGCAGCCTCAGCAGTAGCAACCACATCCTCCGCTCAGCAGCACCAGCAACCGCAGCCCTCGGCTCCTCCAGCTTCAGCTGTTCTGAGCAACGGCGGAGGAGGGTCTGGAGGCGGAGTAGGCGGTGGGATCAGCGCCAGCCAGAAGACAACCAACCGGATGAGTGCTCCACTAATCGGATCCTGTGTTACCAACTCCACCTACGGACATAAGTTGCCACAGAACTCCAGCGCCAGCGGCAACAGCAACAATACCAGCGACAATGCCTCGAGCTCGAGCTCATATGCCATACTGCAGAACTTGCAGGAGAGTGGAACGCAGGCAGCTGGAGCAGCAGCGACTGCGTCGTCGGTAGCGTCAGCTCCAGGGGCAGTGGCTCCCCCGCTGCCGCCCAGGAAATCCTCACCTGGCGTTGAGACGCCCAGCAAGGCCACTGCACCTCCGCCACCGCCGCCCAGCAGCAGCAAGAGCATCGACAACATACAGTGCAGCTTGGACAACGTGCCGCCCCAGACGACAGCGCCACCGATTCCGCCACATGTCTCGCCCAGCGTGGACACCTTGGCCGAGGATCTGATGCGGCAGCAGCGCATAGCCACCAGTACCACGTCGCCGGTGCTCTCCTTGCTCGATGAGGACATTGTGGAGGTGGGTCCGGCGGAAACTATTAGCGGTGTGATCGATACCCGCCCCCTGGAGGCGCGAGGTGTCACGCTGAGCCGACAGGACTCGGCCACCTCGCACTACACGCAACTGTGCACCACCAGCAGTGGAGGTGGATCCGCAGCAGCAGCTGCTGCTGCTGCTCTGGCCAACGGAAAGAAGGTCACGCCGGCCAAGCAAATCAAAACCACAACGACGACAACGGCGGCGACTAAGGCGGGGCCATTAACGGGCAATGGGAGCAATCCTCACCAGCAACAGCAACAGCAAACCCAGCAGCCACTGCTCTATGCGAACGTGACGATCAATCAAAAAGACTGCGGCAATGTGCCCTACGAGAACATAAACCTGGAGTACATAGCCCGGCTGATGAATGCCGGCTACTCCAAGGAGAACGCAATTACCGCGCTGGGGATATCGCGGAACAACATCGAGATGGCCGGCGACATCCTGCGCGAGTTTGTCTCCAAGAATAGCGCCTGAAGGGATTGTTAGATGGGATGACAAAGCAAAAAGCAAACAAAATCTCTGCAGACGACCTACTCTAACTCGAACGCTCATTTATTTAAATATTTAATTGTATTTAAGGAATACTATAGGAATTCTTACCTTATTTTAATTTGTTTTTATGTGTAGGTTGTTATTTAAGAACGAAAAAGGATAAGCTTTTGGATTTGGTGAAATTATTCGACATTACCAAAGTATTTTAGATTTCTGAATTATGTTTATTATTGTAAATTAGTAAAGGTTTTAATTTCTTTAAAAAAAAAACAATTAAATTAATCCCTTTTCTAATTCGCATTTCTAATTAAAAATCAAATATTTAAAAAAGTATTAACAAAATTGTAGCCATAAAGTAATTCCTTTAAATCAGATAAATATTTGAGTTCCTTTAACCGTAAAGCTTATTTAGTGTTAAATTTAAACAATTCAATTTACTTCAAAAAAGAAAATACAAAATTGTAAAAAATGTAGTCGTTCAACGATGTAACAGAAACAACTTCAAGTCGAGTTAGAGGATGGTTTACCTGTTATAAGAAATCCAAAAAAATTCTCAAGAAAAAGGAAATTAGTCTTTCTGAAATCAAGGAAAATAATCGTCGCTTTAGGAGCACCTAACTCTTACACTCTCACACCCTCAACCCCCCACACACACCTGCCCTGTAGTTACGCTAAGCCGAACGAGAAGATGATTAATGCCCTAAGAAGAAGTCCCTTACTTGGCGTAGCCAGCACAAGCAATTCAAGTTTTCTTCGAGTTCGAAAGATGAGACAAAATATTAAGATACTACGGAAATTAAGCACAACCCCTTGGATATCAAATATAGCTATGTACACTTAAAATTAAGACTATCTAACTTCTTCCTATTAAGAGCAACCGAAAAATTATAAGAAATATAGCTCGTATATAAATATGTACGCAGTTCCGGAAGGAAAAACTTGCCCACCCCAAATTTAAATTTTCTCTCTCTCTCTCTCTCGTATAGGATAACAAAAAAAAAAACAAAGAAAAGACAAGGTCAGATCTGGTTTATATATGTATATTGTATCTCAGCTAGATCGATGATGACGCTTTCGTTCACTCACACGCCCATCCTATAAGTAGTCCCTCATTTCATCCAAAGAGCTAATCCATTGTAGGAGGAGAATCAGAATCAACCACAGCCATTAAATGAAATGCCTTCGGCGGCGGCGATCGCCCCAAAAACACAGAACCCTGAGTTTCCCCCGTAACACCAACAAATATGAGCAAGGATACCGGAAAACCCAAGCTAAGGACACACCCAACCAGATCCGATGCACTATCAAGTTTACCTCGATTTTTTATACAATGCTCGAAACGTTTTTGTAATTGTAACTGTAAGTTCGAATCGAATCAATTGTAATCTCCCCTCACAAAAGTAATCACAATTCAATTTGTATTAACGAGAATCCCTTTTTACAGGCTTTATATTATATATGGTATGTACATGGCAACCGATGGTCCATCGGTTGGTTTTAAACTTCCTCAAACGTTCTAGTCCCACGCAAAAACACACACGACAAACAAACAAACACAAACAATTTTTTGCCATAACTCGTATATATATCTACTAAACCTAAGTGGTATACAAATATATATATAAATATATACCTAGGCGATATCTATTAAAGATAAACGTGCGAATCGAATCGAAATCAATGCAATATATATTCACTAACGAGAAATCAATGCAAGCGTTTAAATCGTAAGCAATTTGACATAACCTCAACAACACATACGAGTATAGGCGGTACATATAGTAACGAAAACGAAAGGATTTTGAATTTAAAGAGAGCAGCATAAGAAAACGAACCCAATTGTAATTCCCAGCATACACACATATATATATAGGGTGGATAAAGTCAATAAACTGTCAAGTTTTGGGAAGCGAACGAGAGTCTAAGGCGAGAGGCGATGAACGAACGATGATACCATACCATAGTCATGTCATGTAACCAACCAAATCTAAGCAGATATAAATTATTCTTATAAATAAAAACGAAAAAATTAAACCAAAGTGTGTGACTTGTGATTTTAATGGTATATGGGGAATGTGTGGAAATGTGATCTAAGTTTTAGTAAAGGCTCAACGACTGGTTTTCCTGTTGATCTGTATTGCTTCATTTCCTAGAGGGATCCTTCAACTTCCAGAGCTCTTTGACTTAAACCAACAAGTCGTTGGTAATTATATAAGAGAAATACCTTGCTCTCTGGAGTATAATAAATAAAACCTACACAATGCACAGTGGTCGGTCTTGTGCGGAGCGTGCGGGCAAAAAGAGGAATTTTCGATATAGCCACAATGAACAGATATTTGAAGAGAATGTCGATATACAAGTCGATATTTTGACATTGCGAAACCCTGATATATTTGCGATAAATCTATATCCTGTTTAATAGTCGAAATCGAAGCAATATGATCTTTGAGGAAAACACAAAATGAATATAAATATAAAATGTGAACTATAATTTCGATTATTACGGGTTATTCATTATACATTTATTTTTAATTGCAAATAAAACATACAAATTGAAATTGGATAGCCGAATCTTTATTATGAGCCGAAAGAACATTCTTTGGCAATTACTTTCTGAAAATAATTTCATTCAAATGTTGGCTGCGACTACGCCATAACATGTCCATTCGAGAGGTCCAATTTTCGATGACTCTTTCGACCATTGCGACCGGTATCTCCCGAATTATGCGGCGATGTTGACTTCCAAGTCCTGGATCGAAGCTGGTTTATCGGCGAAGACTTTAGAATTCACGTAACCCCAAAGGAAAAAGTCCAAAGGTTTCGGATAGTCTTTGCAATAGTGTTCTCGGAAGGTCGACAATGCGCACCAAATGTTGCACGAAGTGCACAAAAATCATTTTTCAAAGATTTTACGCAGATTTTCCTAGTACAGCTGAATAATTTGGAGACGTTGTTGCGGTGTAAGTCTTTCCATGATGATTTGGCAAACATTACTGAATGAAAATAACATGAAAGCATGACACGAGTCCCGCGTGATCTGCCCGAAAAACCCTGCTGAAAAAAAAACTCATATATATTACATTTTCCTTTCGATATACACCCATAAGTCCACCGCATATTAAGGATTACGTATAAATATCGGTTCAAGACCTTATACTTTAAACTAAACGATCCACAAACTATTGTCTGCGAATGGAATGAATCTTCTGTTAGAATTCCGAGCTCTTTTTCAAAATATAGTTTCTTTACAAACCCTCTCAGTTCCAATCAATATTAAATAAAAATTTAAAACAAAGGTTTTCTTTTTAGTTTATTGAAATATGTATTTATTATTTATTCTGTTCTTGTTGTATTATTTGACTTATATAGTTTGCGATTTTTTTTTCGTATTCAAGCACATATGTATGTATGTATTTTTCTTGTATTTTTTATATATTTTTTGTTGTTTTTGTTACATTTTTGTGGAGTTTTTCGATTTTTTTGTTTGAAATGTTTTTTATGTTGTGTTTTTTGTTGTTGGTTTTTCGTAATAAGGATTTAGTTACTGTGCTGCTGTTCTCATTTCATTGCATTGCATTGAAGAAGAGACGAAACGCCCGGCCGCCGTTCTGCGAATGGTTTTGGGCTGCGATGGCGTTTGGCATTTCTCTAACGACGACGACTGCGTGTCAACCTCGGTTACCCCAAGACCCTCCCCTGCGTATATCTAGATTTATTTAGATGTATAATCGTTATACAATATTAAAGTTACTATTTTCTCTTGCTCTTTGTTCTCGTTTTCTTTTTGTTTTCTTGTGTTCTTGTATTCTTGTTGTCTGCGCAAGTGTCTATGTGTTGCTTAGTGTAATGTTCTTGATGTTGATGTTGTTTCTGCTGTTGTAGTTGTTGTATATAACATGGCTATAATAGGACGTACTGATCCCAAATTTGTTGTTAGCTTGTTAAATGGATTTTGTGTTTTTTTTTTTTTTTTGTAAGTTTTTTTGTTCTTTTTTCTTGTTACATTAGTTTTTTGTTTTTTTTGTTTTCTTAGTAATTGAAATTCATAATTTTCACAATATTTGCTCTTTGTTACCGACACACGACACGCTCATAAGGTTTGGTTTTTGTTTTAATATATTAGTTGGTTTTTTTTTTATTTTGTTTATTTTTTTTTTAGCTTTTTCTTTCGTATATATAGATTTTTTAAAAATTATTTTTATAATCCTCATTAAATGGTTTCAACAGATTTGGCGCAGCAAATTTAATTTGCTCTTCATCGTCACACAAAACGTTTTCGTAATTTTTCCATCTATCCTCGGTACGGGTTTCTTGCGGTGATGAGTGTTAAATAAATATTTTACGATGTATAGCTTGTATATTTTGTTGTATATAATATTTTACGTAATAAGTTAATGCAACCGTCTCTGAATGCAACAAAAGAAGGTGTTTTTTTTTTGGCGAAACAACGTCGTGGGGTTTTTGGTTTGCAAGCAATGATTGAAAACAATTTAACAAAATAATAACATTAAAATGTAATAATTATGTAAGTTACGTTAATGAATATGTAAAATATGTAAAATATATATATATATATGTATATGTACGTGTGAAGATATATATATATATATATATATGGATGTATACAAATTAGACTTTTGTTTTGCCATATAAATACTTTCCATGTTCTTCGTTCGCTCCACTGATTGGTTTCTGGGTTGCTGCTGCTGCTTCTGTTTGTGGTTCTACTTAATTCTTGGCTGCCGCAGTACAATAATTATTCAATAAATATATATATATGTGTATAAATCGTTAACAGTAAGATTGAAAGCAGTGAAAGAACAGTTTTCGAGAAGTACAAAAAAGAATACACGAGCACGAGTCTAGAGTCTAGAGCAAGTTACAGAGTAGAGAAGCAGGAACTGCATATCCCAGCTAATAGATAGGTGTACCATATGTAAAGAGCTGTAGTTTTTATACAATTTTTAACAAGGATGCTTCGTTGCCATTCTAGAATAATTAATTCACTTCACACAGATTATATCATGTTTGCTTGCCTTCTGTTCTTATTTACCTCATTCTCGTATTAACTAAAGCAAAACTAGTAGAAAATAGTATACGTATACAAACGTTTTGGTTTCATCCATCTCTCATCAGACCAGACACTTGAATTTCAATTTCCATTCGCGTTGAAGGCAAGGCGTTCAATGCTTGGAGGGGCTAGAGTTAGTTGGTAGTATTACAAATAAGTTTCCGATTCATCAGACACGAAGAGTTCTCCTTGTTGCCGCTAAGTAGTTTGGTAATTATTAAATGTACGCCTCTTCCTATTATCCATTACGATCGTTTCCAATAGTGTGTGTTGTTGCATGCTCCTAGGGTTTATATTCGTTATAAATGTTGCTTGCTTTGCTGTGTTAGTTGGTTGATTGGTTGGTTGCTTGGTTGCCTGCTCGCTATTTAATGGCTCGCGTACAAGAATATATATATATATATACGTATAGCTGTAGTTGTAGGTAATTGTCTTTGATGTGCCTCTAATATCCAACATTTATCAGTTTTCAGCAATTTACTCCACCAAGGTGCCTGCAGAAACCAATACATTTTGTAATAAGTAAAACGTTTCGGTTGAATCACCTGGAATGCTTTTGCTCACCTGGAATGCGTGGGTGCCGTGCTAGCACGGAGAAGCCCTTGCCCTGCGGTCCCTTGGGCGCACGGATGAGTGTAAGGCGCGGCACAGTGTCATCGCCATTGAGCTTGAGACGCGAGATCAGACGATCGGGACGATCGTTTATTTTCAGAACATTGCAAGCCGAAGACTTTCCATTGCGCTGAAGGAAAAACAAGTTATTATTTAGCATGATATTCATCACATTATCTATATATGTATATAAAATTCTATGTCGTCGTGTTCGACTTAAAACTCCTCCGAAACGGCTCGACCGATTCCCATGAAATTTTATATGCATATTCAGTAGGTCTGAGAATCGGCTAACATCTACTGGAGGGAAAAAGAAGGAGGAGGAATAAGTAGGAGGAGGAAGCGAAGGAGGAGGAGGAAGACGAAGAAGGAAGAAGAGGAAGGGGGTGAAGAAAGAGGAAGAAGAAGAAGGGGTGAAGAAGAAGGGGTGAAGAAAGAGGAAGAAGAAGAAGGGGTGAAGAAAGAGGAAGATGAAGAAGAAGAAGAATGAGGAAGACGAAGAAGGAAGAAGGAGGAGGATGAAGAAGAAGTAGGAGGAATAAGGAGGATGAAGAAGAAGAAGGATGAAGAAGGAAGAAGAAGGTGGAGGAAGAATAATAAGGAGGAAGGAGGAGGAGGAAGACGAAGAAGGAAGAAGGAGGATGAAGAAGGAGAAGGAAGAAGAAGGAAGAAGTGGGAAAAAGAATAGGGAAAAAGGAGGAAGAAGGAGGAGGAGGAAGGAGGATGAAGAAAGAGGAGAAGAAAAAAGGAGGATTACGAGGAGGAAAAAGAAGAAAGAAGAGGGAAAAGGAGAAAGAAGAAGGAGGATGAAGAAAGAGGAGGATTACGAGGAGGAAACAGAAGAAGAAGAGGGAAAAAGAAGAAGGAGAAAGAAGGAGGATGAAGAGGAGAAGAAAAAAGGAGGATTAAGAAGAAGGAAGAAGAGGGAAAAAGAAGGAGGAAGACGAAGGAGGAGGAAGCTGTGAGTTTAACCTCAAATGCACGATCCTTATAATTTACACAAAATTTAATTGATTGAAGCTAGAATTCAATAAACAAATTACATAGAAAATTAAATTATCTGCATATTATTATCACTCTAGAACTATATAAAACAACAATTAGCTACGAGACAAAGTTCGCCTGGCCCTCTAGTTGTCTAAATATAATCAGATCGCTATCCTAGCTTTAAATTAAAAACGTAACTCATTTTTGGTGAACTCACCTGATTAGTAACCACGGAAAACTCTACAGTGTCGCCGGGGTGTAGGGCAACGGTGTTGCCCTGGACCTCTGACATGTGGAAGAATAACTTCTTGCCGTCCTCCACCTCAAAGTTCAGGAATCCAAACTGGCCCTTGATCGAGTCCACGGTGGCGCGCTTCTTCTGTCGCACGGCATTCACTCCGGCGGCCCGTCCGCTCTCGTCGATGCGGAAACTAACCAGATCGCCCTTCTGGAGGAGATCGCGCTTGTTCACCAGACTAGTGATCCCGAACTCGTGCTGCGAGATGACGGTGGTGCGCTGCTCATCGAGTATTTCGATGAGACCAGCATACTCCTGCTGGTCGGGATTGATGCAACGCAGCGGACGCGCCACCACGCCATTGTGCACGGTCTCCAGCACCGCTGGCTGCGGTATGGAGTTCTTGGGCAGCATGCGAACGTTCTCCGCGGGCAGGCAATTGCCCGAAACGGATGTGTTTCCATTGCGGGCCAGAGTGTACTCCACCTCCTGGCCCAGCTCCAGCCAGTTGGGATTGCCCAGATAGTTGCTGAAGTGAAAGAAGACCTCCTCGTCGTGGGACAAGGTCTCGATGAATCCGAAGTTCTCCTTCATCACGGCTATGAAGCCACGGTACACCTGCCCGGCCTCGGAGCCGGCATGGTTGTTGTTCTCCAGCTTGAAATCGTCCATATGGGATGGATTGTTGCTGCCCACGCTGCTGCTGGTGCTGCCGCCGGGGCTGCCGTGCATCACATAGCCATTCTGCAGCGAGGCGTTCGAACTGCTACCGCTGATTCCATTCGACAGCTGCTCGTTCTGGTTGATGTTGCCACTGGCATTCGGTTGATTCAACAGCTGTTGCTGCTGCTGTTGCTGCTGCTGCTGCTGCTGTTGCAGCGAAATTTGCTGCACATTGACGGCTATACACTCTTTGTTACGTTTGACCTGGCGAAAATAAAGAACGAACACGTTAAGGAAGGCCATCGAAGTTGCACACATGAAACTTACTATGTAAATATCGAAGCGTACACGCTCCCCAATCCTTGGTGGTTTTTCACAGTCTTTAAGAAAATACATTATAGTCTTTTTAGCATCGGCATGCTCGTAGGTAATCACACCGCCCTCGACGCGATCTTGAGATTTGATTGGGCTCTTGGGCGCCTCGCGGGTCACGCAGCCTGCAAAGGGAATTAGTTAAGCGCCAGATTGGGACTCAAAGCTGCTCGCACTCACCCTCAATGTTGCTGGCCATCAGTGTTTCGAATTGCACAGAGTTGGGCGGCAAGTGTTTGATGCGTATGGCCTGCAAACGGGAGTTGTTGTAGGCCAGTCCGGGCTCCTGGATTACAGTAAATTCGACCTCGTCGTTGACATCGATTTCACGGCTCTGAAGTTGAACAACAATTTGATTCACCCCAAATTTTTAGACAAACATTTTACTCACCGTATCGAGAACTTCGGTAAAGTGGAAAAAGAGTCGTGGCTGACGCTCCACGCATCGCAGGAAGCCGAATCCCTCCTTGAGCGAGGCAATGGTGCCCTGCTCCCGCTTCTCGCCAGACACCTTGAAGGTCTCGTCTAGCAGGGCAATCGAGGTGGCCCGCTGCAGCTGATCGCGACGATCGGTGGCCAGCAGGAATTGCACCCAATCGCCGTGACGCAGGGTGAAGTCACCCTTCTGATCCTTGTCCCCGAACGGCACCTCCACCTCCGAGTAATCCAAGGCCCTGTAACGGATGCGCCCCGGCAACGGGTCATTGTTCTGCCGCACCGGATTGTTGCGATCCAGCGACTTGAGCACCTGGCCCTTGTATACCGTGCTGTCCACGTCCTCAAAGATCACCGAGCCCGGTGCCAGGCGCGTAATGTTGCACGCAAACTCACGGCCCTGCGGCGGCACCGACGGCGACTGCATTTTCGATTGCAAGAGATGTGGATTGGCCGGGTCGCCACTGCCACTGACACTCCGCGTTTGAATGGTGAACTCCACATCGTCACCGGGACGCAGTTCCACATTGCCCTCAGCCTCTGAGAAATGGAAAAAGATCTCCTTCACCACATCGGCGCGTTCAATGAAGCCAAACGATTCCTTCATGGAGCAGACAACACCACGATACTTGACCGGCTGGGCTGGGTTCTCCAGGCGAATATGGCAGGCGCCCAGGTTACCTCTGCAAAGAGAGGCAAAAAATATTATATTATATTGTTATGAATATGTTATGACAGCGGCTCACCTTTGGTTCGTTGCTATTTGAAAGCTGACCTTGTCGCCAGCCCGCAAGTTCACGTTGCCCTCGACATCGTCTTTGGTATAGGGTAGAAAGAAGCATTCGCCTCGATTCTCGTAGCTGATGCGACCGGTGGTCTCGCTGGAGCTGAGCACATTGTTGGCGCTATCCGTGCGCAGCTCGGTGGTCACAGTGCCGGTGACCCGCTCCTCGGATAGTACAACCTCTGGGGCAATCTTGGACACTTGACTAGCTATGGGCTTGCCGGTGCGGCGATCGTATGTCATCTCGAACTCCACGGGATCCCCGATCTTCAGATGATCAATATTGCCGCTGAATTGCGAGAAGTGAAAAAAGAGACGCGCCTGTCGCTCGCAGCACTGAATGAACCCATACGAGTGCTGCAAAAATAAATCAATAAAATAGAAATCGCGGTCAGGTGAAAGTTCCCTTCTTTGCCAATTTTGCTCAAACTCACCAGCAACTTCTCAATAATGCCAGTTTCCCGGGTGGCCTGGCTGGGATCCGTGGTGGCGGCGGCCGAAGAGTTGCTTGACTGGGAGCCAAAGATGGAGGAGGAGCTCCCAGCTCCGTTGGTCAGCACGCTATTGGATTGGAAAACGCCGATCTGAGGCGGATTTTGGATCACATCGTTCACCTCGTTGGCATCAAACATCCCGATGGTGGGATGCTGTTGTTGCTGTTGCTGCTGCTGATGTTGTTGATGTTGCTGCTGCTGCTGCTGCTGCTGCATGTGCTGATGTTGCTGCTGCTGCTGATGTTGCTGCTGCTGATGTTGCTGCTGCTGCTGTTGATGATGATGCATGCTCTGCTGCTGCTGTTGTTGCTGCTGCTGCTGCTGGCCCTGCGGCTGCAATCCCAATGTGGTGGAGTCAAGCGTAAAGGTTCCGATCGTCGGAAAAGTAGTGGGGATTCCCAGATTGCGAATGGCATTCATGTTAAAGTAACCACCATCGCATGGCAAGTTGTCGTAGATCTCTGCATTATTATTTTTTGTTCAAGTGGAGGGAAACATAATTATTGCGGATGCAAGGTATATAAATGAAAGAGTATATCCATGGTATGAAATGTTTATATTGCACGTGAAAGGGAAAGGAAATTGTACATCAAATCGAGAAAAAAAAACATTTTTTAAGCAAAAAAACAAGGTATTTAAAATCAATGATTCTTTAATATAATATAATATAAGACGATTCAGGAATAACGATTTAATTTTATTATATAGGCAATTCACTGATGCCGCACGCGACATTTTTACGCATTCAAACTAAAAAAAACCTGTACCAAGACTTCATTTTAATTTTTTTTAATTTTAAACTTGTAGCTCTTGGTTAGCACTATAATTGGTGTTAAGCTCGCTTTTAGACAATTGTTCGTTTTCAAGATAACTACAAAGATGTAAGATATTCGCACGCGACACAGACGGAAGTCACTTTTTCGCAAACCAGTTCAAGCA
>JAEIHY010020259.1:0-10022 GCA_018904565.1 Drosophila tsacasi | reverse complement strand
CGCGACACAGACGGAAGTCACTTTTTCGCAAACCAGTTCAAGCACTGATTTCAGCGAAACCTGATGAAAGATTTGAATTTAAATAATTTTAATGTATTATACATCAATTTATCCTAACAATGTATTTAAGTTGACTTAAAAATATTAAGTAGTTTGTTTTTAATCATTTTAATCACTGTCGCACGTGACATTTTCTTTTCGTGATGTTTTTTACTATTTAAGTAAATCAGAGAAGTATAAATGTGGTCTTTTTTGACTCTATGTCAGAAAATAAAAGTCCCAGCATAGTTGCTCTGCCTTGGAGATTTTTATAAAAATACAACATTATCTTTTTTGTGGTGTTTTTTATCAAAATAATGAAAAATGAAAATTAGTTTTGGAATATGATAAAGGCTTTCAAATTAGATCCATTAGAACATTTCCCTATGTTACTATGTTAAAAATATTAATTTTAGAGCATTTTTTGTGGATTTGGCCGCGGTTGTACTTTCCAGAGAATAGCCCTTATGCATATATTATATATATCCTGCTAAAAGTAATATTATATTTACCGAATATAGTAAAACAAGAATTTTAGCTTAGAAATGAAACTCAGAAATTTAGATTTTCAAGAAGTAGGTTTTTGAAAAGGTAAACTGAAATGGAAATGACTTAAAAGCACCAGCTATGAGATTTCGATGATTCTATGGACTATAATTTTTGAAGAGTGAAAAGCTAATGATTTTTACAATGTGTATTACTTTTATTGGTACAAATTAAGTGGTCGTGTTTGCTGAATATCTGTAAATACGGAAGGGAGACCCAGTTCCTACGACTACTCACCTTCGCCGGTGCGGTAAACTTTCGATTGCGTATTCATGTTGAATTGATTGATCAGATATATATTATAGGAAACAAAGAGAAATGCTGATAAGGACTAGCAAATTGGAGACTGGTTTTCTAGCGATCGCTGCGTTGCTATTGTTTATGTTTTGCTTTTATTTGTAAAAGTTAAACCCGAAAACACGATTAATGGAGGAGAATGACGAGAACAACGATATTGGAACGAGCGTTAAAGTTGAAGTTTGACCGAAAAAAGAGACTTTTGATCTCTCCTCACTCACTTATAAGGGTATTTGCTTCTTATTTACTTGCTTTTCTTTTTTTTGTAATTTTTCGTGTATTTTGTATATCAAAGAGAAAAAACTAAGCAATAAATACGTATTTTGTTGTTTGTTTTCTTCCTTTTTTTTATTATTTGTTTTGTTTTTTGTGTATATATATTTTGGCTAAACACTGGCACAAGAGGCACTGAAATTCCTTGTCTTCGAAGTTAATAAAAATGTTTGTCTTTTGTCGAGGACATGTGAGCCCACACAAAAAAATTGTTGTTGTTCCTCAGCTTTCCTCCCTCTGTTTGTTGGTTGGTTGTGTTCCTTGTTGTTTGTTGTGTGTTTTGTAAAAAATGCCGACAAATATTGTAACGTTGTTGGTTGGTTTATGTTTATTTTGGTAGTTTGAAGTTCCTTCCTGGGTCTGTTTTTTGTAGGTTTTCAATTTCTTATAGTTTTGTGTATTCAAAATATTTTAGTTTTACGATGAAAATGCATACCAGCTGCTGCTGCCGTTGGTGTTGGTTTTTTATTTATTTGCAATTTGAGTTTTGAAATATTATTGAATTATTGCATTTTGCTTGTTGAAGTTTGTGTTTTTTATTTTTTATTTTTTTGTAATATATTTTTACGTTAGTTTTACTAGAAAAATACACTGGGAATACTTTTACTTTTGGGTTAGATTAGCTTTTGTTTGATATTTGAATATTTTGTGTGTGTTTTTGCTTTTTGGGAAGTGATTATATTGGTTGTTTTTGTTTGTTTTGTTTTTTATATAGTATACATATATATAATATATATTTTGTAGGCAATCGTTGTGGTTTTTAGGAAGTAGTAGTGATTTATTTATAATTTACTTTCGAATACCCTTAGTACAACGACGAAGATTTTTAGGGGGGGGCGATGACGAGGTTTGATTCTCCTGGCTTTTTCCTGCTTGTGCTCGCTGCTCCTGTGGCTCCTCTCTTTCGCTCCTTGTTCGTCTCGGACTAGCCTTTCCTCGATTTTTCTCTCCTTCCTATTTAGTTTCGCTGTACGTTGCTATTACTTTTCGGTTGCACGATTTGTATATATTTTTTGTTTGTTGTTTTCGGTTGCTGTTATTATTGCTGTTTCATTTACTATTCACTAAGCAAAAAAGTACGAGTTTTACGGCTTTTTTTTTCATATATATATATATAATAGATATAGTAGGATTTACCCGTTATGCTGAGTGTATCCTCCTCCGCTCATTTACTATGTTGAACTTTAATGCTACGATTTATTATTTTTGTTTTCAGTTAAATATATATATTTTTTGAATGCGTTTTGAAGTCTTTTTTTATAACCTAGGGTTTTATTTTGCTTTGTGTTGGTTGGTTGGTTGGTTGTTGTTTGTTATTTTGTTTCTATTCACTTATTCCATGATTTTGTTTTTGTTTTCGGTTTTCGCTTACTAGATTTAAGCTTAGTTTAATAGTTTATATAATATAATATATAATATACTATAGTATATATGTATCGAAGTCCTTTAAGATATCACGAATTTGTTTCAATGTTTTTTTTATCTTTTCATTTGCATTTGCATTTGCTCTTAAGTGTAAAGTTGTTTGTTTGTTTGTTGTTGTTGGTTTTAAGATGTTCTTAGCGCTTTCCTCTCCACGTTCTCCTACGGCTTTCGCTTCTATTGTTTAAAAATTACCGCTTATCCGTTCATTCCATTTAGAGATTTTGTTTTTGTTTTTTTTTTTTTGTTGGTTTTCTTTGCGTTTTTCTCTTTTGTTTTTATTTAAATTTATAAATTTACAGTAATTATCACAGAGTTGTTAAATCTTTCTTTGAATTTGTTTTCTTTTTTGTCTCTTTTACATCCCTTTTTTGTTGCAGTGTTGCAGTTTTGCTGTTTTTAGACTTTTAACATTTCTCACTAGGTACACTTATAAAAAAACTGAATTGAAAACTACTAAAAAACAATGTTTATGTTGTAAAAAATAAAAACTGTTCTTTGGCCGCAAGGCCGCAGTTTTCCTCTTAAATTTATTTATTTGCTTATTTTATTCCTATTGCTGGGCTTTATTTCGTTCACTTATGTACAGTACAAAATGTTGCTTGTTTTTTTATTTTGTATTATTTTTTATTGGCAAAGTTAAGTTGTTGTTGGTGTTTTTTCGGTTTTTCGCTTTTGTGTTTTCGGTTGTTCTGGTTTGTAGGCCTGTGTAAAACGTGACTTAAAACTTATAGAATTCTTGTAGATTTTTGGTTTTAAATGTTTTCTTTATTGTTACCGTTAATATTTTAGTATATATGTTTTTTTTTTGTTTTTTTTTTTTTTTAATTTTATTATTATTTTTTCTATTCACACGGTTTTTTGCGGCACAATTGTTGCTTAATCGGTTTTATTCTGCTCTCCGTTCTCCTCACTCCTCTGCTCTCACTTCCCCTTTTCTGGGTCCGTTTATCAGAGTTTATGTTTTGTTTTTGGACTTAGAGGCTAGATCAGTGTTTTTTGTTTAAATAATTTAGATTGATGTTGCGTTTTTAAATTAAATCGTTTTTTAATATGTTTAAATTATTTGTTGTTGTTGATTTACTCCCGGTTATTTTTGTACTTTAAAACATTAATTCAGTTGCTTGTTGTTGGTTGGTTGTTTTGTTTGCTTCTTGTTGTTGTTGCTGCTTTTGTAGCTTCTCTTTATTAGTTGTTTTTAGTTTTGTTGTTGTCTTAAGTTTTAAAGAATTAGCAAATTGAATTCACTTTGACTTATCAAAAAAATTCGTAATTAAATTAAAGCTTTCAGGAAAAATAATGAGGAATTTTGGGATTGATTTTTGCTTTTTGAAAGTTTTTTTGTTGTTTTGTTTTTTGTTTCGGTTTTATATTCGAGATTTCTCGAACGCCGCAGCGTCGTTTTATTTCCCGTTGCTTTGTTTCTTTTCTCTCAGTGCTTGCCGTTGTTTGCTTGATGGTTTTGTTTTTGTTTTGACATCAACTCCCCTTTACTTGCTCCTTCTCCGTGTAGTTGTTGTTGGTTTCGCGTTTTTTATCTTTTTTATTTATTGGTGCTTTGAGTATTGACGAGTTTTAATTTCACAGCGTTTCAATTTGTTTGGTTTGTTTTTTTGTTGTTGTTGGTTTTGTTGTTTTATTTGAAAGTCTTCGTTTCAAGCTTGGCTTGTTTTATTATATTTGCGCAGTCGCTTTATCTCCCTCTCTCCGGCTAGCTCGCTCCCTCTCTATGTCTGCCTGTCTCGCTCACACCCACGGACGTCCACTCGGAAAGCGGCGGCGTAAAATTCTCGTTTTTGCAGTTTGTTTTCTTCTCTTTCTTATTTCGTATTATTTATTTGTGTTTTCTTTGCAAAGAAAAACAACTGAAAACGAACAAGAGTCCGAAAAAAACTAAGAAAAATTTGATGGCAGAGAATCTTTCGCGTTTTTCTTTCGCCTTTCTTTTGAGCTATGATGTTGTTGTTTTGTAGTATTTCTTTTATCTAGATTTTCTTTGCTGTAACTTTCAATTATTTGCGATTTATATATTTTGTATGTATTATTTTTTGATTCGTTTTCGATGGTGTTTTATATATTTATTTTGTATTTCATTTTTTTTTTGTTTTGTATTTTTATGTTATTATTATTTTTATTCAGATTATGATGAAAGTGATGTCAAAACGGAGTTTTAGTTACAAAAGCTGCGAAAAAAAGAGAAAGGTGGAATTGATTAGCAAAAAAGTTCAAATTTTCCAGTTTGTATATATTTTTTTCTTTCTTCTTTTCGGCTTTTTTTGGATGGTGAAATCTACTGTTTTTTCTTTTTGCTGCAGTTTTATTGATTTTTCAGTGTTGCAAATGGAGAGACTTTTGCCTGCCGGAAAAAATTGCACACGCACACAGACGCCCTCCGGCCACTGCGCACACACACATGCACACGCACGCAATTGCAATTGTAAACTATTTTTACAAATTTTTGTTGTGCTTTCTGCGTAAATTTAGCAGCCGACTGTACGCACACACACACACATACATTCAGCCAAGTGCCAAGTTGGTAAAAAAAAGTTTTTCACCCAACTTTTTTTGGGCTGCAAATTTTTGTACCCCTCAAGCACACACTAACACACACGCAAGTACAGGCAGGGCAGCAGGCAAACAGGAAAAACGTTCCTATGCCGCTTAAAACCTTGTTTATCTGGCTTTTTCATGTTCAATCATCACAGCACTGGTTGCGGCACATTTTCAGCATATTTTCGTTTCGAATTCGAGTTAAATAATTGTCCTATTCGAAGCCAAAAGATTTTTTCAACCAAATTTTTTTTACCACACGACAACAACGCAACGAGTAGCGCAGTGTGACCTGCTACCTGAAATGCTTAAGATCGCCGGGTAATAACGGGATTTTCGCCGTAGCATTAGCTGGTCACACTTTACATAATAAGACTTCTTCAAGTCACAAAAGTAAACCAAAAATGCATTTACGTACTTTTTTAAGTGTGTATTATATTTAATCAAATCAAACTGTTAGAATACAATTTGATTTCAGGAGCTGGGTCCATTTTGGTCTAGCAACGAGAGAACCGGCAGAAAAAGTTCAGTGCTGGAAAGTGCACGAAGTGGCGAGTAGCATGGTCATTTTGCCATAAAATCGAAACCATCGCTAAATATAAATTTTAAACTCAACGCTATTTAACATAAGCTTTTAATTATAGTAAGAAGTAGTGAAATGTAATATATTTTCCCCTCTTACGGACTAGTTATAATTAGCTAATTTTCTACACTGGCATAAATTTTGAGAGTGACATAAATTAATTAGCTTGTGTAGAAGTTCCTGCCTACAATTTGATTTTCCATAATTTTAGTAAAAGCTTATTTTTTTAAATTTCCTAAATGTTCTTGCTTTAAGTTACAATCGATAGTGCTTCTATTTGTATCGATGTGTTATCGTTTTTTTGGCAGCCCTATTTCACAATCCCGCACCGCGTAATAATAATAAGGTTTTCACACATTTATTCGACCGATATATTCGGAAAAATTCCAAAACGAGACACGGTGTGCGAGGCGGCGACTTTCCTCCTAGTTTGAGATAGCCTTATCCCGGCCAAAATTTTACCAGCGCGAGAGTTGTGTGAAGCAGCTGTTCCAATCTAATCGTTGGGTAATAACCTAGCGAAAAGCAGCAAAAATCAGCCGGAGTCATGGCTTTCCGGCTGTTTGGGTCAGCCAAGTCGCTGGCCAGCGTAATGCGGCGCGGCTACACAACGGGATCTCTCACGGAAAAGGTGGGTTACGGGTCCAACGAGGAGGAAGCTGGAGTCACTGCCGGTTTCTTGATGCCGAGTTAAGGCGCCAGTTGCTCAACTGTCAGTAGAAATTTGGGTGTCATTCAAGCTACATAATTAAAACAGCAATTCGTGCTTCCTATTTTTTTATTACTTCTTTCATCATCCATTCTTTCATTCATAAACTTGCACTTCTTCATGATTTTCAACCAAGATTCCAGCCTTTCAAGTTGCTAACTTCTTAGGCCTTCCGAATGACAGAACATTGAGAAACTGGCGCTAAATATCACTGCATTTCCAGGTGCATCGCTCAGCCTCAGCTCTGCCCACAGGAGCCACCGGTGCGGGAGTCTACATCCTTCCCGCGGAGCTGAACCCTCTGCTCCGCTTTCTCGTTAAAAATATCCAGCTGTTCTGCAAGAAGCCGCCTAAGGGGTTCGAGAAGTACTTTGAGGCTGGGGGCAAGTCGGCCCAGCCCAAGGGATCCGCCGCCGGCGAAAAGAAGCCGCCATCGGGAAGCAGCAACAGCAAATCAACCTCGGAGAAGCCCAGCGTCGCGAAGCCCTCCAAATCAGCGAGCGAGTCCAAATCGGACTGGAATTTTGGCATGTTTAGCAATAGCACAAAGACGGCGAGATCGGGCAATACGCCGGGCGGCAGGCCGATTGGCGAAGGCGGTGGCGGCGGCGACAGAGAGCGCTGGATCCTGCTGGGCGCCATAGGCACTGTGGTGCTGCTCGGGTCGTTCGCCTTCTTCGAGATGGGCTACAAGGAGATCTCCTGGAAGGAGTTCGTCAACAGGTGCGGTTGTGCAATTCTTCTGGAATGTTCTTGTTTCATAACGCTTCTATTTATTCATTTATTTGTTAATAAATAGCTACCTGTCCAAGGGCATTGTGGAGAAACTGGAGGTGGTCAACAAGAAGTGGGTGCGCGTGCGACTCCAGCAGAATAGCAACAGCGGCGGCGGTGTCCTTTGGTTCAACATCGGCAGCGTGGACAGCTTCGAGCGGAATTTGGAGACTGCGCAGACGGAGCAGGGTACCGAGTCCATTAACTTTGTGCCCGTGATCTACAGGAACGAGGTGGAGGCCGCCAGCTTGACGGGTCTGCTGCCCACGCTACTCATCATCGGCTTTCTTGTCTACATGATGCGCAAGTCGGCGGACATGATGGGCGGTGGACGTGGGCGCAAGGGCGGTGGCCTCTTCGGCGGCGTCATGCAGTCCACCGCTAAGCTGATCAATCCCACCGAAATCGGTGTGGGCTTCAAGTGAGTGGAAGGGGATTTTTATTTATTATTAACTTATAATAATACCATTTTTCCCCATTTCAGGGATGTGGCAGGCTGCGAGGAGGCCAAAATTGAAATCATGGAGTTTGTAAACTTCCTAAAGAACCCCCAGCAGTACATCGATCTGGGCGCCAAGATACCCAAGGGAGCCATGCTTACGGGTCCACCCGGCACGGGCAAAACCTTGCTGGCCAAGGCCACGGCAGGCGAGGCGAACGTGCCTTTTATTACAGTGTCGGGCTCCGAGTTCCTCGAAATGTTCGTCGGCGTGGGTCCCTCACGTGTGCGCGACATGTTCGCCATGGCCCGCAAGCACGCTCCCTGCATCCTGTTTATCGACGAAATCGATGCCGTGGGCAGGAAACGTGGCGGCAAGACGTTCGGCGGCCATTCGGAGCAGGAGAACACGCTGAATCAGCTGCTGGTGGAAATGGACGGCTTTAATACCACAACGAATGTGGTGGTGCTGGCGGCCACCAATCGCGTGGACATTCTTGACAAGGCTCTGATGCGACCGGGTCGCTTCGATCGTCAGATATTCGTCCCTGCGCCCGACATCAAGGGCAGGGCCAGCATCTTCAAGGTGCATCTGGGTAACCTGAAGACGGAACTGGACAAGAACGAGCTGAGCAGAAAGATGGCGGCGCTCACGCCTGGCTTCACAGGCGCCGACATTGCCAATGTGTGCAATGAAGCCGCTCTCATCGCGGCCCGTGACTCCAAGGACTCGATTGTCCTGAAGCACTTCGAACAGGCCATTGAGCGCGTTATTGCCGGCATGGAGAAGAAGACTAATGTCCTGGCGCCCGAGGAGAAGCGAACAGTGGCGCATCACGAGGCTGGTCACGCCGTGGCCGGCTGGTTCCTGGAGCACGCCGATCCCCTGCTCAAAGTCTCGATCATCCCGCGCGGCAAGGGCCTGGGCTACGCCCAGTACCTGCCCAAGGATCACTACCTGTTGTCCAAGGAGCAGCTGTTCGATCGCATGTGCATGACCCTGGGTGGCCGCGTGGCCGAGGAGCTGTTCTTCAATCGCATCACGACCGGTGCCCAGGACGATCTGAAGAAGATCACCGACATCGCGTACTCGCAGGTGGTGCGCTTCGGCATGAACGAAAAGGTCGGTTGGGTCAGCTTCGATGTCGGCCAGGCCGGCGATCCGGTGTTCAGCAAACCCTACTCCGAGGACACCGCCCAGTTGATCGACGGCGAGGTGCGGACGATCATCAAGTGCGCCCACGAGGCCACGACTAGTCTACTGACCAAGCACAAGGAGGATGTGCAACGCGTGGCGGAACGGCTGCTCCACAACGAGGTTCTTAGCCGCGACGATATGATCGAGCTGCTCGGCCCGCGGCCCTTCAAGGAGAAGTCGACTTACGAGGAGTTCGTCGAGGGTACCGGCTCCTTTGAAGAGGACACCTCTCTGCCCGAGGGCCTGAAGAGCTGGAACAAGGAGAAGGAGCGCACGCAGCCCCTGGACGCCGGCAGTACGCCAACACCGCCGCCCGTAACTGCCCAGAATAGTTAGATGCGGTATTTTCTGAGCAGTTCGGAGTGGAGTGGAGTGCTCGAGGGTGTTTCTGTTGTCATCCCCCATATTTACCGCCGATCGGAGCTGAGCTGCCCTACGCCTGTATTCCCGAAGTGTTCCCCCGAGGTTGCGATAGCCGCTGGAGCCGCTCCAGTCTCCCTGACGCATTCACCACTGTTTTTTGCTTAATTTTAAGATTGCCCCGATGGATACCTCGTTTGAGTCTTGACCCAAATTTCCCGTATGCCGTATTTTCCGAACGCAATAGAATGGTTCACAGCCTCACCGTGTGGGAAAGCAAAATTTAAACGACGTTATTATGATACGAAAATTATTTTGGAAAATTAAAGGCATAGGAAAACATGAAGGAGCTTCATAGTCTTTTATAAACTCCCTTTTCAATAAAGTAAACTTCCGATTTCCCATTTCCAGTGTAATCAAATTTGAAATAAACATTTCTGAAACCTTAATTAATTAAGAGTTCAAGTAAAACAAAGCCGTTATGGTTTCTGTGAATTTTTATTACCAAAGAAAGGGGTCAATCTGGCTTAGAAATTTAATTACTGAATAGTTAAACGACATACAAAAATATGCAATTTAAAGTGATTTAAGATTGTAGAGTTTTCACCGAATAAATTTGATAAAAATAAGTTATTGTTTTTTAAGTTAATTGGGCGCACTGCTTAATTTAAATTTAATTGTTTGATCTTAGGATCACAGAAGGGGAGAAGCTTACTTTCACAGCCTGTAGGGGCCAGATCGTAAAAGCAGCAAATAAAATAAAATATAAATATAACAAGAAAGGAAGCTAACTTCGACAAGCCGAAGTTTAAATACCCTTGCAGTAAGTATT
>JAEIHY010020258.1:0-34282 GCA_018904565.1 Drosophila tsacasi | reverse complement strand
AAGCTGCAAGGGTATACAAACTTCGGTTTGCCGAAGTTAGCTTCCTTTCTTGTTTATATGTTAATACCAGCTAATATTTCATTTTCGGTTAACTTATCCTATCTCCCAGTTTGGGTCCCTGCTGCTCCTGACATTGTTAAGGAAATAACCCTTCACCCTTAATTTTTTGTTGCCTTGATCTTTATTACTGCCAAAGCGCAGCGGAAATTAATTTCCGTTGCAACGCGGCGTATGAGTGATGCGATGCAATATATATACTGGCAATTACAAGTGCAAAATGAAATTAATAAGAGAAGAGAACCAAGGACCAGAGCACCGGGGACAGCTAAGGGATTGGACAAACAGGAGCAAGTTGGCAAAGGTACAACAGCGAACAAGCGGCGATAAAAATGTGCAAGTTTGTCAACTAATTAAAAAGGGAAGCAGCAGCAGCAGCAACAGCAACAGCAGCAATAGCAATGTGCAACCTGGTCGAGTTTGAGTTTTGAGGGACACGGAAATTGCCAGGCAGAAGGGGCATTGGCAACTTAATTGAAAACTGCAGTAAACAGCGCCAAAGCAGTTTAGCCATGTTATATATTTTATGTTGAAACGAGGGCAGGTGCAAGAGTTTAGGGTTTTATTTGTATTAAATATGAAGTAGGGAATGTAACGCATTATAAATATATTTTTCTATTAAATACAAAATGTCCCTTTTTTTCTAGCGTTATTCTATTAAATAATTATAAAAGCGTTGTCGGAAAAATAAACTAAATGGGGAAAATATAAATAAAGAACTATTTACCAATTGTATTGTTCCTAATTTTAAAATTTGCTGTTCTTCACCAATATTTTTAAAATCTATTCATAACATTTTGCATATATCTTTATTTTTCAAGGCTTTCTACTATTATACTTTAATTAAATTTAATTTTAAGACATTTATTCTCATGATTCTCTCACCTTCTTCCTAACTCTAAGTAACTTATAAATCCCACCCCTTGGAATGGCCTCAGTTGACTGACTGGAGGGCGGCAATCAAGGCGTGGCACACACCGCCCGAGAGTGTTGCATTTCCGTTAACGTCAGAGTTAAAGCAAAAGGTAAACTAGAGTTACGTTTGCCGCCAGCAGGAACCCAAGGAGCGGAGTCTATAAATTTAGCCAGAAATCTGGGAGCGTGCTTATTAAATTTGAGCAGAAAATTGGATGCAGCGAGAGAGGAGAGAGCGGCATAGGGAAAAAACAAACACAAAACTCAGGTGACCGTTGGCCAGTGGCCGGCTAATTAAATTTACCAATTAGACAGACAAACACTTGAGACACAAAGGATCGACTGCAGGACTACAGACTACAGACTATAGAGAGAGCTTCTCCTCTCCAGACACAAAGCTGAGTGTTGCTTTTGATTAGGTTAATTTGACAGAGGCCCGAATCTGCCGAATCAACATTTAGAGTTAATTAAAAATACATAAAATACTCATAAACACGGGCATGGCGACGTCATTAAGGCGCCATGTCGACTTAATTACTGAAACTGTCACCAATTTTTAGCTGAGAGTCGTTGAAAAATGTCGCTGTTGAAAAATGTGCGATAATTATTGCCACAATTTATCTCGACTCAACGCGAGGCGCCCCAAGCAAAGCAAAAAAAAAACAAGGAGGAGGGAATCTAAAATAACATAATTATTTATGACGAAGGATGGGAAGGAGGAGGCGAGGACACGAGAAAAGGCGATATGCGAAAGAGGAAGCAATAAAAAATGGCACAAGTGATAAATATGCGGCAAGGACTCCTTCTGGGACTCTCCTCCAGTGCGTAATCACAGAAGCCATGACGAAGTCCTGCGAGAAAAGAAACCGGAAGTCCTTTGTTGCTCCTTTTTAGCCGGGTTTAAAGCACGCGCATAAATAAGCAGCAAATTATTGAACGTAAAAGTTGCGAAATCAGCAGTTGGGGCCAAGATCCTTGAAGCCTTGAAGCGAGGCTAAGAAAAAATGCTACACCGAATTAGGAAAAAATTGTGGGACAAAGAAATATGTTAAAAAAAATCTTTCTTCTATTTCTAACAAATAACTTTAATAACTCTGAATTTAATATATATTTTTTAACGATAAATTCATTGCTTTAAATTGTATTTTTCAGTGCAGAACCCCAGCCTGGCCTGAGGCATGCCAAACAAAACACTTTTCAATTAAGCAACTTGTCAGGCTGAGCGGCCATTCTGTTGGTTCACGCCCACGGCCCAGAAACTTCCCGAAAGGCAAAAGGTTTAACACGGACACACAACCAAAATAACACACAACAGGGCACACACACACACCCACACACACACAGAGCCAATGCGAAAGGAAAGTCGCCTGCAAGGAATATGGAAAACAAATTGATGGTGAAGGATTTTTCTAAAAAATGTTTAGTCCTAAAGGATACCCTGTAAAATTGTTAATACTATAACTACACATTTGGTAAAATAATATTTAATAATATATATAAAGAATAATAAAAATATTTAATAAAATTAATAAGTAAATATTTAATGAGAGATATCTAAAGTTGTCCTGGTTTTCATAAGAAAACAAGGTATATAATAAATAATATTATATATTAATAATAATTATTACTTCTAAAATATTAGAGAAGAGGTTTCTTAAATTCTAATAAATAAATAAACTCTACTTAAAATAAAAGAAAATTATACATATATTAAAATGATAACTTTGTTAAAATATAAAACAAAAAAATACAAAAATCCATATAAAATAGCTTGTTACCTAGAAATAAACCTATAAGTATATATACTCCAATATATATACTCTAAGGAAATACCAAGCAAAATTTTCCTTATTTTCTAGAAGGAGAAAACCCCTGGACTCACCAACTCCTTACAGTCCCTGCCTCAAAAAAATCAATTAATTTCTAATATGAAGCTGGCTGTCACAGCGGCTGTGCTCGATTCTGGCAGTCCCTTCACTGCCCAAGGCGCTGCCTCCAGGGTAGGGTCCTTAAAAACGTGGCAAGGACGAAAAGAAATGCCTGGCATACTTTTCGGCGCAAGCATATTTACGCTGCATGTATTGCTAACGAGCTGAAGAATTATGACTCCATTAGGTGAGAGAGCCCAGGGAGCCCATCCTTCGGATGCTTAGAGGGCATCCTCTTTGCCGGCATAGTTAGCCTTAAAGTTGCCCATCTGCCCGCCGCCTCCCTGACTGCCTGTTTGCCTGCCTTGCCCCCTTGCCTCCTGCCTCCTTGGACTGCCTCCTTGCTTGTTTTTTTCCACCTCGCCCTCGAAAGGAAGTGACGCCATTTTGTGCAGATTACGCTTTGATGAACTGAACACTGGCAATGGCTGCGAGCTGGGAGAGAGAAGTCCTGGATTGAAAACACAGAGCCCTGTCTCAGGAAGAGCCTGCGTCTGAGCCTTCGCCCGAGCCTGAGCCAGACATCGGCGTAATGACAACGTCAACAAGACACCAAGAGATTGAATTTACAGAACAAACAATTTTCATTTGCAGTTGAATTAAGCAAAGTAATCCCCAGTGGACATTTCCCTTGCTTGCTTTTTTTTTTGTTTTTGGTAGCTGCGATGCTGTGCTGCCAACAGCCTAATGAACAGCGGTTTTGGTTCTCTGAAAAATGTAGCCAGGGGTATCCTGAAATAATGGAATCTGGTAGCATTGGAATTCATCGAAAGCTTTGCTCTGGCCTCAAATGTAAACAGTGTTCTCAGAAGAGAGTAGTAAGCCAGGAGATTTTTAGGCTTTAGTTGCAAGTCATTTAAAGGATATTCTGGGTTATTCAAAGACAGAAAAATTGAGGAAACTTGAATACTTTAAAAGTGCAGTAAAATGTACATAAAGTGTATAGTAAATATGTATATATGTAGATGTTAGCAACATAAAAGAAATACAAAATTTATTAAACCCTAAAAACCTTAAAACTTACAGTAAATATTAAATATTAAAAGAAGAAACCTTTACTAAGCCTTTACAAATGTAAGAACCGCAGAAAATTCATCCTTATCAATATAAAATATTTAAAAAACAACCAACCCAAAACCTTAAACAAGTCTCTTATCAATGCAAACAGCGGAAAAGCAAACCAATGGAGAGCTTTCCCTACTCTCCAGCTACAATGCCATATATCTTTCACTATCTCAGTGTCGTTTGTTTTGCATAAAATTTGCATTTATTTTTGCGAGACAATCTGCGAAATTGAAAGCAGATGTCTCAAAGCCAACCAAGCCGCACATATTGCAATATGCAATGCGGAAAAATTTGAAAAACTCTACTCTACAAGTTTCCTTGGGGCGAAAAAGATAGGGGAGATACAAGTATTTTAATTTTTACAGAAAGAACCCTTGGGGAGCAAATATAGCTTATTTTTTAGGGTCTGCAATCTATTTATGCGAGTGCTAATGAGAACCTTTCGATGCATGTCATAATCCCAGATTTTTACTTTGAACCTCAACCTCTGTTTCAGCTTTTCCAGCTTCAATCTCGAACCCTGAAATTGGTTTGGCTTCGAGGCAATTTCTGGCAATATGGGCTGCATCATGAATCTGTATGATGTGATTATTACGGGCGGAACTATGAATTTTCAATCAAACTGCCTGCAACAGAAACCAAGGGAAAGCCAGGCTTTCGACATTGTGAGGTTTTTTTTTTGGGGAGGAAAAATCAACAAGGCTTGTTCGTAGTTGTAAGGGAATCGTAATTGGAATTGGCTGCTCAAGAAGGGTATTTTTTGGGAAGAGCTAGTTTTGTTAGCAGAAACTGAGAGGTATTTAATACAAGGTAAAGCGAAAACAGAGTTGCTTTTGATTGGTACAAGTAGCTATGAGAATTGGAATTAGTACTCATTTCCCATTTTATATAACGTTCGGGAGGTGATAAATTCTAATAGGTTTAAAATTTTTGCTAACGTTTGGTAGCTCTATCATCTTTTAAAGCTCTTTTCTTTACCTTTTGATTATTGTTCATAAATCTTTGAGCATAACATTCGGTGATCAATCCAGTTTTAATACCTGTTAAGATTTATAAACCCTCCAGGCCATCCTAAAATATACTCAACATAAAACCTAATGCTCTCCACATAAAAACCCCGTACAAATTGAAATTTTAAAGCCTTTTACGATTTATAATCCCCCTCAATTATTTGGAAGGAGCAGCGATAAAGTTGGTTCGGGACTTAATCGGTTATTGCCCTTCGATGGCACTCCCATCGAAGGCACTGATAAATCTTTGGTGGCGCCGCCTGATTGTTTTCAATCCCAGGGAAGCGACGTGGCGTGCCTGCTGGCTGTAAATGAAATCCGGCGGCACTGGAGCGTGACCACCGTGCGGTCACGTGCCCGTAGGAGATGCTACTCCAAAAATGTCTACCACCCGCACTCCCCTAGCTCCGGAGAGCTCTGACAGATATCCGGGACGAAAGTTAAAATAAAAAAAAAACAAGGAAAACGTAACGAAACGAACACGATGCCAAAAGTTAAGCAGCTACAACACAGCGTGATTTATGTTGGCAGGAGTTATCTTTGGGAGAGTTCCTTACCTCCTTACCTGAAACTCATTGGCCATGGCGGCCAGCCAGTTGGGATCCGGATTGGCGGCCAGGAACTGCTCCCGATCCTCCACTACTTCCACATCCACTTGTTCCTGTACCGTCTGCGCCGGCAGCAGGCCGTCGGCGGCTGAATTTATGGCCGAGGCTAATTGGTAAAGCAAAAAACTGACGCGTCCTGTAAGGGGAGAGAAAAAATAAGAAAAAGGTGTTGAAATTGTACTGGAAAAAATGGGATATAAGTGTGATTTTCCAGGGGTTTTAAATCCTTGTTTTGGAGATTAAACGTATACAATATTAATCTATTTATATCAAAAATACCTCTAAGGATAAACATTAAAATGTTATTCAAAATTATTTCTTCAACAACAACAGAGCCAAAACCTCAAAACACATTCTCCCAGTGTCCCAATCTCGCTCTCCTTTCTTCTTTCTGTCTGCTCTAAGCTAAAAATTTAATTTTAAAACACTCCAAAGCTGTCCTCCATCTAAAACCCCAAAGCACTCGAGTTTTCTGAAGCCTCCTTGAGCTCTGTTTTGTTCTCGGATTGTGCGCTAAGCATTTTGTTTGAGAGTTCAACTAGCTACTTACTGTCAGTTAAGTGCAATTGCCACAGAAAATACACACAGGAAATGGCGAAAAGTGGCAGAGGAAAAACTTGAGGAAAATGGGGAAATGCGATCCGCTCGTCAAGGTGATTGGCAAATGTGCACATGAATCTTTGATAAGCAACTCGAGTTGCAGTCATTAGACAATTTCCAAGGGGTCTCAAACCGTTGGCATTATGTCGATGGCAGCTGGCAATCAATTGGACATTTAAGGCCAACAGTTCTTCTTCTGTCCCGTCATCAAGCCGAAGGAAAGAAATCAAATTGCTTGGCAATCTCACCTGGGGAAAGGTGGGGGGAGAAAAACAACTCTTCGGAAAAGGGTTTTCCTTTTTTTTATGGGCTTAATACCATTCAGCTTGAAATGACTTTCTAATTTCCGTTTCAATGGGTTAATACAAAATGAAGATAAAAATAAAGTTAATCAAAGATTAATGATGTATCTTAGCCGAAGTAATGTTAAAAGAGGGAGTTGTAAAAACCCCTTAACATTTAACCCCTACAAAATCTCGAATTTGTTTTTTCTTTGAGACATGGCTAGATCGACGAGGAATATAAAGAATATATATGATTTATAGAGTTGGAAATGACTTCTTAACTGCATTGCAAACTTCTGACTAAAATTATAAACCCTTCAAGGGTATAAAAATCATAGAATTTGAGGTTGATAAGCTGCACCAGTGTGGTCATGCTAAGAAAAATTAATATTTCCAGCAAATAAAGACCAGTGTGACCTTGCACAAAAATATCAGGATAAAAAAAGAGAATTTTATTAAAAATGTAATTCCTCAGTAGCTTATCTCCGTATTTGTTGGTAGCAAACATATTAATTATCGATTTCTATCTGGAACTTAAAATTTCACAATTCGATAAATTTTTTTTTTAAGTTTTTTTCTATTTATCAAATTAATAAGTTTCCCCAAAAGCTAGATCACAACTCATTGAACTGTTCACTGAATTTCGGTTTATGAAATAAACTTATCGGCATCGGCATCTTTCATATTTTGAGATTAATTTCGCAATCATTTCTCCACTTTCGTTTCGCCAAAGTTATTTAATTAACTTGTTTTGCGATTTGTGCGCTTGTCGCTCGAAACTAATTTCCAACTGCAGTTCAGAAACGCTTTGGCGAAATAAGTTTTCTCTTCGTTTCGTTTCGTTTTGCTTTTGCTTTTGTGCCGCAGCAGCTTTGAGCGTCTGTCGCTAAGTGCTGCTGGCAGGAGTGCGCGTTACGCATACGCCGCGTTGACGTTAATCATACGCCATGTTTAACGCACCACAAAAAGTTGTCGCTGCAACGCGGCAATAAATCACACATTTTAAAGTTGAAAATTACTTGAAAAAAAAGGGAGAAGCGGCGGTTGGAAAACAAATGAGACAACTGACCCAAAATGTCAGGCGGCCAAAATGGAAAGCGAACAAATGGCAACGGAAAAGCGAAGGAGGAAAGCGGAAAAGGCCGAAACAAGGTGGGGACAATTTTTTTTTTCTCGCTGTTGTTCTTGTTCTTTTTATAAAAGCGAAAGTCGCCGATGATGCAGTGCCTGGTGTTGAGTTAGTGTCAGTTGTTTTGGCTGTTCGTTGTTGGTTCTTGACTGTTCTTGGCCGCTGTTTGTTGTTTGTTTTGCGCTGTGTTTATGTGGGACAAGCGTGCAGCATCATCACGTGACCACTAGAAATTTGCATTTTAATGGCTTCCCCGGCATTTGGCACTACTTATCCTCAATTGTGTGGAGTGGCAGCGGAAGAGGAAGGAGGATGAGGATGGGCATGAGGACATGCGGCTCGAGCGCGAGGAGACGGTGTCAAGGAGGAGCACGGCCAGTGGATGGCAACAATATGTGTTAAGTGTTGTCGCCGGCGCTTAATGATGCCAAGAATAAACTTGGCCCACACACATGGACACCAAAAATACAAAATAAAAGTGCACAGAGATAAATTTGTAATAAAGAATAAGCAATTAAAATAATGAATGTTATTCGTTCGCAAAATATTAAAGTAATTATAGAAAGGGTTATCTGAAATTCATTTTAGTTAAATAAATCAAGAAACTCAGTGTGACCATCTTCTCTGAATGATATCTGAATAATATCTAAATAACAGTTTGACCTTGCTTATAAATTTAAGGCCAAATGTAGACAATTTTACCTAAACTTATGCTCAACCTGATTAACTTACCCGTTTACCCTTAGATTTTTCCTTGTGCACGTCTCACTATCTGCGTTGACAACGCGAGACGAGCAACTACAGCAACATTAGCAACACCACCAGCAGCGGCGGCAGCAGCAGCAAGAAGGAGCAACGCATCGGTAAACAAACAAACAACGGCAGCGACAACGCGTGACAAATGACACCAGCGACATCAAATGCCGCTTGCAACGCTCGTTGCAACGGAAGCGTTGCAGGCGGTTAAGAACCAAGGATAGAGGATGCGGGCCAGGCATGGAATCAGGATTGGGCCTGGGGCGACACAAGGACTAAAAGCAACTGGCGCAGGCAACAAGCGGATATAGCGATTGTCGTCGTCTACCAGCAGGAGCGGAAAAAACAAGCAGCACGAGTGGAACTCAAAATTGAAGACTGACGAGAAATGGGGAGAAGAAGCAGTGGGATAATAGTGTCACACAAAACGCTCAGTAAGTGATAAAAGTTACAGTATTAACTGGATATGAGAGACAGGGAGATCATACAAAAATAGGTATTTAGTTTGGAGATAATTTAGGTTAATTAAAAAAAAGACATTTAAGTAATATAAGTATGAAATAAATCAGACTAATTCCCTTTGAGATATCCTAAAATTGTTTATGTTAGCGTTAGCTCCTTTTGACTGTTACGCCTCTCACTTAACCCCTTCTATTCCAACCTCCTTAACCCCTTCCCACCGTTTGAAGCTCCCCCAGGTCGGTTAGTTCACAGCTTCTTGAAGCGTCGCCGTGGTGAGCTTACAGCATGAGCAAGCGTCCCACGGACACTTGAGTTATTTTCGGGCACTCAACGGCATGGCATGGGAATACAAATGGAAATAGAACTAGGAAAAAGCGCTGATTGCGAGCTGGCGCAACTAAATGTAGGTGGAAAACGAAATACCAATTAGGAATACGTTGACATTCCGCGCTCTACATGCCCTCCGCTCCACTGCCACTCCAGGTGACACTCCAGTGGAGACCACAGTGCGTATGCGTGATAAACAAAGCTAATTGGAAAACCAAGAGGGGAATATATGGAGTCAAAAGTGATGCGGAACAGGTTGAAATATAGGATTTCTGATATATATAATAATGATAAAAAATTTAAATTAATAATAAGTAATATTTAAGCAAATTAATAGAGTAAAAGGAAATAAATTAATTAGCTTTCTGAGATACTCAGATCACATACTTAATTAATTTATAAGAATAATATAATTATATACTTTCTAAATATTTTCTAACTTGTTTTATATTATCACATCCTAAGTAACCCAAATAACCATCACTGATGACAAAACCAACGCTTACCCCTTGCAGGTACTGCAGCCAGGACTCTCTGGCCCGGTGTTAGTCCTAGAACATCCATCCTTGATTCACCTCCTGCTGCTGCTGCTCCTTGAAGTTCTCCTGGTAATGAAGCAAACACGGAGGCCAGCAGGCCCACAAATACATATAGCTGTAGCTGAGCACTCCAACGGTATCCTGCCATCCTGCCAAGCTGCAACGAAGGATTAGAAAATGGCTTTCAATTCAGGCGGCGTCAAGTTATTAATACAATGAAGCCGAGGCCACCTCAAGGAGTATTGCCGCCATTGTGCAAAGGAGTAAAATGCAATTGTCTAGGCGCATAAACATGGAAACAAAAGGACCTCCTCGGGTTGAGCAGAGAATCCCTTCCTGTTACTTGGCCTCTGGCTGAAGCTGGCCTTTATTTCTTCAATTTATTTGATCGAGATGAAGCTAACGAAGTCCTCGGGTGGCTCAAAATTGTGTAAAGTATCTATTTCTATGACTAACTAGCTAGCAAGTTATTTGGTTTTATAAATATTGATTGGTTAGGCTTTCTTTGTTACGCTTTAGGGAAATATTTATGACTTTTTATTGACTTTCAATTAATTAAAAAAACCGTTGGTTGATTTTAACTAATTTACAACTAATTAGCAGCTTTGAATTTGCGTCACTAGACATAATTAATAAACAGGTTGAGGTTAAACCATTAATTAACACATTATTAAGAGCGAAATATATAGATTTTTGCTGAAAATCCTAATTATTCAAGCAAATATTTAATTTGTAGGAAATAAATAAAGATTTCATTCATAAACTATTATAAATGCTTGGTTTTTGGGCTTTATTGGTGTATAATTCTAATTATTTATAAGGTTCTCTTTTTAAAGTTTTGATTTATTCCACTTTCTCAAACTCTTTTTAACTGAAAACTTGCACCACATTTCAAGAGGCATATGGGTTAGTTCTTTCTGCCAATCTCTGCCCATCGCTGACCCCAATTTCCGGGGAGACTGACAACCAACATAGATTGCATGCCACATTCTGTGTTTTTTTGCAAGGCTTATTAACGCTTCAGCGCGCCCAACTTCCTCGCCTACAAGTCCTGATGCTGATTCTGCTTCAGCTCCATTCTACATTTTCCCACCCGCTAAACAGACAGCTGCACAATGCGAGAAAATGGAGGAAAATCCATTGGCCTCGGCCATCAAAAGCCCCGACATCGCATCGGCAGCCATTGTTCAGTGCCATCAATTGAGCAATTTGAATGGCGGCGGCTGAAGATTTATGAGCCGGCATCATCCTTAAGTTGCTGAAGAGTTAAAGACTACAGTGTCAGCACAGGGAAAATTAATGTTATACAATTTTCTTCAAGGAAATAAAATTAAGAGCATTCAAAATACAAATCGAAATATTTCGAAATCAATATAAGATCTATATTAAAAAGAAAAGCTTATTAAAATGGTGAATTTAGCGATACTTCAGATAAGAAAATGAACAATTTTCAGATAAATAGAGTTTATAAGTAAAAAACTACATTTTTAAAGCAATTTTCCCAGTGTCTGAGTGAAAATTCCACGAGTATTTGGCAACAATTAAGCAGCTTAAAGAGTGCATTACCAACAATTCACTTTTGCTCTCTTTTGCAGCTTAACGCGCCATTTAATGGGCGAGAAGAGCAGAGCTGAAAAGGAGCTCCTCCCGTGAAAAGGATATGTGGAATGGAAAACGAGCGTAAATGCACAGACAAAACAAGGAAAACATTTCCTGCTTTTGAACCCACACTCGATTGTCTCTATCTGCAACTGCTATTTTGTCTTTGTGGCAAAGGGGATAAAAAAACCAACAAAGATTGGGAAAAGAAAGAAAAGCGCAGGAAACCAGATCGTGTAGCAACATCAGCAAACAGGACGACGAGATAATGAGCACAAATGGGCGGACAAGGCTTCAAGGAACAAGTGCATATGCTAGCAACTGCAATTAGTTTCTAATTTGGAATTTAGTTAAAAAAGGAGCCAAGGGGAAGTACGAAATCATTTGCATTTAATTGAATTTTTTTTAAAGTAATATAAAGGAAGATTAGAAAAACGAAAACCACTAATTTGCTTTAAATCCTTATGTTGTATATTATTTATTTAAATTGCTTATATTCCCCTTTGTCTGCAAGGTTATATTCCACTTTAACTACTTTAAATCGTGTGAAATTATATTGATTACTTGTATTTCGATGTATTTTCTAATCAATCACTTGACAAAAGCACTCGAAGGTTCTTGGGTAAATCCGAAATCTGTCGAAAATCTAAAAAACTAATCCACACTAAAAGCTTATCAATCAATAACAAGAACACACAAGAAATAAATAAATATAAATTCAAATTGCTTTCATGGAACACGAATAAAAATGTACAAATTTAAATTGAGTGCTAAATATTTTCAGCAATTAAATTGCCATTCGGCAGAGGCAATTGTATTTTCTGTTAACTCCCCCCTGTCAGTGGCAGATCTCCGTTTCTGTGTTTCCAATTTCGCCCATTAAAATTGGTTCTGTGTGTTGTGTGTGAGATATCTTTGTTGTTATGTGAAAGCGTTTTTGGAATAAAATTTAATTTCACAGCTCTGGCTATCTTTTTTACTGCACACATTCAGCTCAGGATACTCGGTTATATACCATTAAATGGTGGCTCCAATCGGTCGTTGGTTTTAATTGTTACTGCAGGCTGCCTTCGCTCGACTGAACCACGAACTTACTTGAGAAGTACTAGCAGAAAAACAGAGACTCAAGAACTCTGATTGAAATGTGAGAAATCAATGCCCGAATATTGCCAATACAAAGTCAAGTACTTTGATTTCCTAGCTGCGGGGGCGGCATTTGGTATCAATGTCGAATGATAAGAAGTCAGTGGCGAAACGCTGATAATATTTTGGCAACAATGCTACCACCACGCTGGAGGCAAAGTTCGGTAATAATATAGCGTAGTTGGAAATTAATATGCGTTAAATGTGAAGAGCTGTTTGTCTAATTAAACAGCGGCCACTCGTGTAGATTGTTGCTTCGCTCGGTTTCGATTGCTCATCAGACGAAAATAAAATTGATAATGGTACTTGGTTCGGGGGAGGAGTCTGATGAAAAATAGGTAATAAAACCTGTTCAACTAAAGGCAGTCGTCATTAACAAATTGGAAATTGTGTAATTGGATAGGTTTTGTAATGGAAATATTCACAGTGGATACCTTGTGATCAAGGTTAATGTTAAAAAACTTCATTAAATTGGGTGAAATTTAGCAAAGGTAAAAGTTTTTTAATAAAACAAAATATTTCAAACAGTTAGAGTGCATAAAATTAACTATATTTGTATAAACTTATAATTCAAAGTATAGCTAAAAAAAGAATTTGTAAATATTAACTTTGGAAAAATAAATATTTTTTAATATTATTTTAAAAAAATTAACCCTGTTTTTTAACTAATTGAAGCTATTTTAATTGAAGTCTTGTCATTTTTAATTAAAAGCTGAAAATTAAATTATTATTAGGGTATATAAAAAATATTTGAATTTGTATTTATACAAAAACATCATATGTTTAATAATCAGGAAACTTTTCTTAAATTTAAATGTAATTTTTGTGGAACGAATATAATTTGTTTTATAATTCCCAACTAGTTCCGCGCTGAAAAGTTACGCTTAGTTTTTTAGTGCATTTTCTAAACTCTTAATATTTCAAAAAAATATTATTAAATATCATTTAAGAAACAATATAATAAACAAAATAAAATTTCTTAAATCCCATCAGAAGCTAAAATTAATCAAGTAAGCAAATATTTCTTTATGACTTTTTAGTGACATTTAAATTGCATCAACTAAAATATTCAAAAAGGCACTTGGTGTGCGTGTGTGCGTGCCTGTGTGTGTGTGTGTCTGTAAACGTCTGTTTCCCTTTCCGTTAACATTTTGTGTCTGGTTTCCGGCATTTTGTGTGCGCCATTTAAAATTGTTTTCCACGATACGAATCTTGCCTGCTCGCGCTCTCTCTCTCCCACTTTTCCCTTATTTTCGTACCTTCTCTTTCCTGCGAAAATTTTCGTATTTCGCAGACACTTGAAGCAAGGAATTGGAAGCAAATTGGCGGCCTCGGGGTTACGAAGACATTTAAGGGGCCGACAAGGAGAAATAGGGAAAAAGTGGAAGGCCAAGAAGAAGGCCAAGAAGTTGAAAAAGAAACGAAGCTAAATTGTGTGCAAGCGATAGAAATCGCTCTGAATATTTCCTTTTTTTTACCCCTACATTTCCTTTTGACCAGTTTTCCGTGTCTTCTTGTCCACTTAAAGGTTTTAGTGCACTGAAGGAAAAATAATTTAAATAGACAAGTTTTGATTACTTTTTTGTTTATTTTATTTTACCTTAAAGAACATGAATTGAGTTCATTATTAATCCTAAATATGAACATCTCGGATTAGTGCTCAACAATTTTTTAAAAATTACATGTGCTTTTTTTACCACTTTTCCATAATTAATATTCCCTAATTTCCATAGTGTACCTTTGTTATTACTTCACTTTCTTTCACCATTTCTCCCCACATTTTATCCATTTCTTTCATAAATATTTGTGCCCCTTTGTGTACATAATTCATTCGTCAAACTGTCAAATGAATGTCAGAACTAATAGAGCCCTTTCTCCTTCTTTCCGTTCATGTCCGTCTGCCACCACATTTTTCCGCCATGAAAAAGCGGCCAGTCGAAAGGCAGTCGAAAAGGTGCTCAATTATTGAAATGAATTAGCGGGTGGAGCGTGGGGGAGGCTTTAATCGGATTTTTCGCTCACCCCTTTGGGTTCTTGTGCAAACAAATTTTTCATGGAAAAACGGCAGGTCAATAATCGTTGGATAATTCCTTTAATGGATTCTAGGTAGTATTTTTCAGAAAACAGGATTTAATTACAAATACAGAGTAACTTTTTTAAGAAAATAACAAATTTAAATGAATCTTTAATGAATTATTTATGAAATTCATTAAAACACTAAAAAAAAATTGGTTAAATAAAAAAAAACATTTATAGATTCGCATTGAGTAATTTAATAATTAAAATATAAATACAGAAACTATTTTAAGACCGCTGCTTTGAAAACTTCGAGTTTTTTAAGGCTCAAATAAATCATAAGAATTCGTTTTTCAAAAATAACGTTCTATTCGTTTAGTTTTGCCAAACTCCCGCCAGAGTTCCGTTTTCCACCTGCCGCCATCTTGTGTCTAAATAACAGGTGGCGCTGTTCAACACTGCAAGTAGACCAAAGGTAATCGATATCATAGTTCTGAAAAAATTAAACATATCAACAAAATTTTATTTAACTTAATAGAATAGCTTAATTCATAACTTAAAATACATATATTTATATATATTTACTTCAACAAAATTAATAATCACTTATGGACTCCAATACGATATATTTATTTAATAGCTTATAATTTATTAAATTTTCTGAATCTAACAGCTTTGTGTAATTATATAAAAAAATTATTCTCCATTAAATGAGTGAATAAACCACACCAAGGCATTTTATAAATTGGGTACATAAGTTAATCAAATTATTATTTAATAAAATATTAATTTAATCTATATGACAAATCTTTAAATATTAATGCTTATTATAATGCAATTATATTTAATAATTGGAAAATGGCCTAACAATGAAGATTTACCCATTTCAAGAGCTTTTTGTTAGCATTTTTAAAGGCCCAATTGGAGGTTACAAACTATCGGCACCTGATTTCGCTAAAATATTCTAACTCAACCGATTATTTGATTCGATATTGCAAGAAATCGAGTAATAATCGCTAACGGATGTCTCTATCGAGTAGTCGATTGTAGTGTCTCCTGAAATCGAGTATTATTATTATTTATCATTTCTGTGTGCAAAAGTGAAAAAATAACAAAACAAACGTGCAATAAACGCTGAAAAACGCAAAGCGGAATTCGCGGACGAAATACGGCGACAAAGGCAGCTTGCGATAAACGCGGGCAACGTAACAGAAACGTGAAAAGAAAAACGCCAGCAGCAGCTACGACGAAGATGAGCGAAGAAGAAGAAGGACGGCAGCAGCAGAAGCAGAAGCAATAATAGAAGAGAGTGCAACGGAATAACGGGGGCATAAAAAAACGCGAAAACGAAAATAAGAATAAGAGATTGCTGCGAAGTGAGTGTGCACAACTGTAAAATCTCCCCCATCTCTGTTGCTCCCCCCGCACGCCCGCCCGCGTGCCTATTTGAGTGCCTCTGTGTGTGTTTGTGTGCGTATAAGAATTCAGCTGCCTCTCTGCGGCTGTGTGCCTGCGTGTGTGTTGGTGAGTGTGAAAAACAAAAGCCAAAAAATCGAAGCAAAGAATATATAGAAATCAAGGAAATGCAATATAGAAACGGCCGCCTCTGCCGCCGCCGCCGCGACCGCTGCTGTTGCTGCTGCTGCGTGCTGTAATCCCAATTGGAGAGGAGACCCCGTGTGTGAGTGTGTTTGCGACTGTGTGTGTGCGTGTGAAAAAGAGGTCAAAGGCGCAACAAAAGTTTTTCACTTCATGCGGTAACCACACAAAAAAAAAAGTTCAAAATAAAAAATAAAAAACAACGTCGCAGTTCTGCGTTAAAACAATAAACCTGCCCGAGTGTGCGTGCGCGTGTGCAGGTGTGTGTGTGTGTTCGTGTCGGTGTATAAGAGCGAGCAAACAACAACAGAAAGGAAAGAAAAAAAAAACAATCAGTTGTTAAAATAATTTCGGATTTAATCACACAACTGCCGCCGACTCAAAATCAAAATCTGGTTTTATCAGGCGACGCAAAAAACGCAAAAGGCAAACAGCAACCAACAACAACAGCAACAAAAAAGCGCCAAAAAATTAAATTCTTCTATACGAGATTTTAATCAAGCAAGCAAGAGCGAGGGAGCAACATTCAGAGAGAGAGCAGCAGCAGCAGCCGCAGCTGAAAAATCCAATTGGAGTTTGCCGCGCGCGATAGAGAGAGCGCGTGAAAGAGTGAGAGAGCAAAGGAATTTTTGTTGTAAGTAAACCCTTTCCCTGTCCCTTTCCCACCTCCTCCGCTAGTTCGTTTTGTTTTTGCCGCCTCTTTGCTTCGCACGCAATTCTGCTGATGTTTTTTCCCCTTGTCCCCCTCCCTTTCTTTCGTTACTTTCCATGCAACTGTTGCGATAAATAAACAAACATCGGAAATTATTCAAAAATTCCTAAAAGTCAAGCTGATAAGCGATTCCCAGGAGCTGAAGAGAGTTGCCGATAAAAGGAAGAAGCAGAGTTGGGAGAGATGCAGGGACGTAAGCAGGATTTTTTTTCAAGGGGGGTTTATTTTCCTAAAAAATTTAACAGTATTTACATTCTTCAAATTTTTTTTTATATTCTAAAAAATTAAAAAAGAAATTAATTTTAAAAATAAAGTATTTCAAAGGCACGTAAATGCTTTATTTATTGCAATTAAAACCTTGTGGTTTGAATAAGTAGTTGAGAATTATAACCGCGCACGTTCCTTTCGGTGTTTCTCTTCAAAAATTTATTCAAAATCACTTCCCAAAGTGAGAAACATTTTTATTTACTAAAACATATTCGTTGAAAATTATAAATCAATATTTATTGATTGAAAATAACATATAAATACAACCCATTTTAAATAATTATTAAATTTCATTATCGATTGCTGGGAATATTTCCGCTCCGCCTAAAAGCCAACCCTCCCCCAAGAGATATTGTAGCCCACACACTCCCCAGTAAAAATAAAAATATTAATACCTACCTTTGTTTAGTTTTTGAGGCGTGATCCGCCTTTTTATGGCCACAATTGCTGCGGCAGTGTGTCGAAAAATGTGAGCCGCATTCCAAATCCCCGCCAGATTCTACCATAATTTTTCACCTGGCTGCATCATTGCCTTTAGGCCATATTGGGCCTTACACTTCCGATATCAGGTGGGGAACTACTCATCGAATAGAGTGGATGAGGTTGCTGGGATGCGTGACTGGGCGCGACTCATTTGAATGTGAATTAAGGAACCCATTTGGGTAATTGACAAAGAATACAAACTGTCTGTAAAAGGAGAGAATTATTGGAACTATAGTTTAAGTAGCTTTCATAAGTTAACCAAATAATTGAGGAGAAATAAACCTTATATCGAAAGAAACAGATTATAAGATCATTTCTAATAGAAAGTAATATTTTAACTCATATTTTGTAACTTGTATGAGTTAGGAACTTTAACCCTAATATTCCTAAGTAAATTACTACCCTATATTTTTCACACTCAATATAAAGTAAGGTAAAGATTCCCATATCTAAGATGTGTCAGCATTTAGCTAGAATTAACACGTCCACAACAATATACAAACAACTTAGTAGTGTATTTTTTTTTGCTTTAGCTTATAACCAACATTTTAGATCTACCGCTAGGAGTTCCAAGAAAGTCGTCTCGAGCAAATAATTGAATTGATAATATGTAACAGAACCGGAATCAGATAGCCCAAGTCTGGGGAAAATTATGCGTTTGTAACAGCTGAGAAAGGGGGCTGAGGCTACAATCCGAATGAAACCACCTTAATCGATTTAATTGAGCTATTCTTTCTGGTTTTTTTTTATTATCGATGACAAGGAAATCAATAAGGTTAACTTAGCTAATGGTTGAGATATAATGAGCATGAATTGGGGGGGTTGTGGGAATTAGAGGTGGTGTGGAAACCTGGGAAATCATTCATTTAGTGGTTGGGAATTCCTTGCTATGAAATTTCCATGTTGTCATGGGTTTATTTAGTTATTCAAAAAGAACGATTAAGTTATAAAATGTGGTCTTAATGACCAAAGGCTCAAAGCCTTATCAAAGCATACACAATCGCCAAAAATACTTAAAAATGGTGAACCATAAAATCTAAAAATATAGCGAGGTTTTTATTAATGAGTAAATAAGCTTAGGAAGTCTTTCTTATTCTTTAAAATGAAACTAATAATTTTAAAAAGATATTTTTGATATTTCGATGGGGTTTTTCTATAAAATATTTAGATATATTATGAGTTCTAAATATTAATCCATATATCTTCTTTTTTAATAGCTCTACATCTTATAATCAATTTACTTCACTTTTAAATAGTTTTTTCCTACTACTACAATTTCTCTTACTGTATGTACATATGCTTCATATTTCATAAGAACTATAACCCATCCGACAACCCATATTTCTTATGTCTTTGCTAAAGATAAAGACCGATTTCTGATTTGTGTTTAAAGTTGCGTTTTAGATTGCTTAGCCTGCTGTTTTAGCGATCTTTGCCCACCTTTTTTTCGGGTCTTTGTCAAGGCATCATACGAGATACTCGTATCTCGTATCTCATCATCATTTTTGTCAGCGATCAGCGTTCCAAATCGAAAAGTTGTCGCCAAGCTGCGGAACTGGTTTATGGTTTTTAGTCTAGCAGCCAAGCCCAAGTCGATGATTCCAATATTTGGAGCATAATCTCCGCACTGTGTTTCGTTAATATTTCTTGTGAGAGCGCGGCTCAAAGTTGTCTTGTGTTTTCACAAAAAATAAAATATACGCCCTTCACGTGTAAGCGAAAAGAAGAGAAAACAAAAACAAGCCTTAAAGCTTCAACTTTTCACTGCCGCGCGGAACCGGAATAAATTAATGCAAGGCAAAAACAAAACAAAAAAAAAGATTATTTCGTTAGCTACGCAATTCACGGCATTTGCATAATGCAGCTGCAGGTGGCAACAAAAAAAAAACAAGCCCCAAGAAATTCCCCTACTCAAGAACCTATTGACTGAACCCCAAACCCAAATAGAACTTAGGGAACACCTGAAGAAAAATAGCTTTTAAAGTGAACTATAATTCTTAAACATTTTGAACAAATTATTACCAAAAAACTCCTTTTATAATATGATAAATTTTAAAAAAGATTCGTTTATTTAACTTCAAACATGAAATTCTTTTAAAATGCTAAACTATGAATGCAATTACATTAAAATCATAATCTATGCACTTTCAGTTGTATTAATTTGTTTAAATCCTTAGTTTTAAGAGTCAAACATCTGATAATAAGAAAATAATGATATATAAGCCTTCAAAAAACATTAAAAACTATTAGAATATATAGGGTATAGCCTAAAATATTATTTTTCAAACAAAAAACTCTGTAATATAGCTAAAAAAATAAATTGCAATATTGGAAAAAAATATTAAGTTTAAGAAATTCAAGAAATTATATTAAACAAGCTTTTCATTGTTTTGCAAACCGAAAAACCCCAAAATAACTGTATAAATATATCAATAAATACGATATTAACATATAAAATTAAGAGAACATATTTCCCTATTTATAAAATATAAGATATAACCCTGGTTTTTATTTGTGTGCATAGACAAACTCCGGAAGAAACCCCAGAGACAGAGAGCAATAAGAGTCAGTTTCAAAAAACCATAAAAACTTGTTGTTTGCCCTCGTCGTCGTGGCTATACTTTTTCCCGCCCTTTTTGAACAGTCGGCGAGATATATATCGCATATATGAATGTATATACACATGTTTGTACATATGACACTCGTTATGCAATGGCATTGAAAGCGCAAAAAAAAAAAAGACCGGGACAACCTACCGGGCAAACATTACTACGCATGGCGTATCTAGATCCGAACCCAAATCGGAATGGCAATTGGGGAAAGGGAACGCGAATGGGAATGGAACTGGGACTGGGACAGGGAATCCGAAAGCGAAATGCGAATGCGACTACGAATGCGAATTCTCCGACTCGGACAGGCAGCGGCGACTGTTTTGTATCTGTATCTGGCTTATCAGCAGCAAGCCGCTCGCTCGCTCGCTCAACTGACAAATTGATAAAACAAGAAGGCAACACACACACAAATGGGGAAGGTAACCGAGGCACGGCTGGGATACCTACCTGGCTGGCATGGCATGGCATGGCATGGCCTCCCCCTGACAAAACATTTCCATGCCCTTCTGCTGCGGCAGATAATGGCGGGTGGGTTGGGGATATAAAAGGTGTGCGCGGGCCAGGGAGCGGAAATGCCTCGAGATGGGCGGCCAGAGAGCTTATGGCAACAGATTGGCGACTTCAGTTTGTCAAAAGGGGATGGGAGCATAGAGTGAGAAATAAATACCTATGTTTGTGACATATTCAGGCTTTTCCAGGTATTTTCATTTTAAAGAAATTGAGGTATGGCAAGTTAGTTGTTACTTTTCTCTAGAGATATTTCAATTAGATTTTTTGTGAATATTTAGCGATGGTTTAAAGACCTTTTCTATATATAAAGTATTATTATTTGGCGGGTTATTAAAGCTGTTTATAAGCTACAATACATATTTAATACACTACTTATGATTTTAATTAAAAAAATATACTTATAGGCCTCCCAGCTATATTTTAAAATAATTTAATCATCTCATAATTAACCTAATACACATCTTAAATCGAAATTCTATATATTTAAGTTTTGCTCTAACAACTAGACAATTTCTAAATATTTTTTTAATATTTAACCAGCTTTTCTACATATTTTTAATCAAATAAAGATAACCTCCCGCCTAGTAACTAATAATTATAAATCCGCAGCAACAAAGAAAAGTCTCAACAACTCGCTAATTAAATTAGAAACTCACAGTATGGATTTTCCTATCTCCACTATTTTCTTTTTACCTAAAATAAAAAACAAAACGAACGCCTATAAACCACACTCCAAATCCCCTTCTTACCTCTCACCATATCAATTAAATATTAATAATATTATTCATTATATTTAAACAGCTTCCTCCTGCAGACACATCGCATCATCCTCCACAATGGCCAATCCGCGCAAGTTCAGTGAAAAGATTGCGCTGCAAAAGCAGAAGCAGGCGGAGGGCACGGCGGAATTCGAGCGGATTATGAAGGAAGTATATGCCACAAAGAGAGACGAACCGCCGGCTAACCAAAAGATCCTCGAATGCCTGGGTGGTGGACAGGAGGTGAGCCAAGCCTCCCCAGGAGCGGGTAACGGCTCAGGCGGTGGTGGCAGTGGATCCGGCAGCGGAGCTAGCGGTGGCGGTGCCTCACCAGACGGCCTGGCAGGCGGTGGTGGTGGTTCCCCAACCGCCTATCGCGAGTCCCGAGGCCGCAGTGTGGGCGTGGGACCCATGAGAAGACCCTCGGAGCGCAAACAGGATCGTTCGCCGTACGGCAGCAGCAGTACGCAGCAGACTCTGGACAATGGCCAGCCCAATCCGCATCTTCTCGGCCCGCCCACAGCAGACAGCTTGTGGCGTCGCTCCAGCTCGGACTCGGCGCTCCATCAGAGCGTGGCGGAGGCGGGCTTCAACACGGACTACTACCAGCAGCAACAGCAACAGCAGCAGCATCAGCAGCCGGTCCAGCAACGATCTCACTCGCCGCACCATGCGATAGGCAGGAGCTTTAGTCCGCAGGCGCAGCGCAGGAAGTCGCCGCTGCTACAGCCCCATCAGTTGCAGTTGCAGCAGCTCCAGCAGCAGCAGCAACAGATGCAGCAGCAGCATCAGCTGCACCAGCAACTCCAGATGCAGCAGCAGCAGCAACAGCACCAACAGCAGCTGCAACAACACCAGCAGCAGCAGCAACAGCAGCAGCAGCACACAACGCCATACAATAACGCCAAATTCCCGAACTCGCTGTTCCGGCCGCTGCAGGATCAGGCCAGTTATGCCAATACCGGCTCCCTGCCCGATCTCACAGCGTTGCAGAACTATGCGCCACAGCAGCAGCAGCAACAGCAACCTCAACAACAGCAGCAACAACAACAGCAATTGCAGCAAACTCTATCGCCCGTCATGTCACCGCACAATCACCGTCGCGAAAGAGACCAATCGCCCAGCCCCTTCAGTCCGGCGGGGGGAGGAGGAGCCGGTCCCGGGTCACCTTATCACCAGCAGCAACACTCGCCCACCAGCAACACACAGCAGCAGCAGCAACAGCAACAGCAGCAACCCAGCAGCTCGCCGCACCTGTCCTTCACCAATCTGGCCACGACGCAGACGACGGGCTCCACGTTCAACCCGCTGCCAACGCTTGGACCGCACAATGCCACCGATTACCGCCAGCCACCGAATCCGCCTAGTCCGCGCTCCTCGCCCGGCCTGCTAAGCAGCGTCTCGGCCACGGATCTGCACTCCAGTGCCCCGGCCAGTCCCATACGGCACCAGCAGCAGCAGCAGCAACAGCAACAGGCCCAACAGCAGCAGCAGCAACAGGCACAGCAGCAGCAGCAACAGACGCACCAGTTCGATGCCTCCTACAACAGTCTGAATACCTCGTTTCACAATCAGTTTGAGATCTTCTCGCTGGGCGATAGCAATTCCTCGCCGGAGCAGCAGGGCTTTGCCAATAACTTTGTGGCCCTGGACTTTGACGAGCTGAGTGGCGGCGACGGAGGTGGCAACGGCGGTGGCTCCGGCAGCAACGGCGGTGGCCTGACCAACGGTTATAACAACAAGCAGCAGGAGCTGCTGGACTTTGGCGAGCTGAGCGGCAGTCCGGAAGCGAGTGGGAACAACAACAATATGCGACGCGGTCAGGTGAGCAACCTGAACAACAACGGGCTGAGCAACGGCGTGGTGGGATCGACGCACAACGGCAGCACAAATCTGAATGGAGCGGGGAACAATAATAGTAGTAGTAGTGGTGGTGGTGGCGCTGCGGCCTCCTCGGGTGGAGATCCTTTGGGGATCACATCATCGCCTGTACCCTCGCCCTTGGGATGTCCCAGCTCACCGCTGCCCATACCCATGTCGGCGCAAGGATCACCGCAGCAGCAACATCACCACCACCAGCAGCAACACCACCATCATCACCACCAGCAGCAACAGCAGCAGCAGCAGCTCCATCAGCAGCAACAGTTATCCCTGTCACTGCACCATTCGCCGCATCATTCCCCGATGCATTCGCCACACCACGGGAACTCGCCGCTCTCGAGCAGCTCGCCAGTGAGTCACAATGCCTGCTCCAACTCCAACAATGTGGTGATGAACCACCAGCATCAGCAGCAGCAGCAGCAGCAGCTCCACCATCACCATCAGGGATCCTCGCAGAGTCACACGCCGACCACAGCGAATATACCCTCGATTATCTTCAGTGATTACTCCTCCAATGCGGACTTTTCGCGTGAAATCTTCGATAACCTGGACCTGGATCTGGGTCAAATGGACGTGGCCGGCCTGCAGATGCTCTCCGACCAGAATCCCATCATGATCGCTGATCCCAACATCGAGGATAGTTTTCGACGCGACCTCAACTGATACTATGAGGAGGCTGTTGCGGCCATTGAGAGCGGAGTGCTGCTGGAGGATACCTACCAGGAGCTGCTGGGATCGGATGACCAAACGGCAACAGTTGAGGCAACACAGGCAGCAGCAGCAACAGTTGAAGCAACAGCAGAAGCGGCAGCAACAGTTAGCGACAAGGACAAGAAGGAGCTGGAGGTGGTGGAGCTGCTGGTGTCCGGGGTAATGGACGATCTGGTCGACTCCAGTGACCTAGACGAGGAGGTGCGAAACTTCTTCTTTTAGGTGGCAAGGCCCCCTTATTGTTGTTGTTTCTCCCGGAACTGTTGAGATTTCCATTTTAAGTTAGCGGAAGCCAAGCGTTTTTTTGGAAACATATATGATATATATGATTCATTCAGCTTATTGTCCAGAAATTCAAATCGCAAGCTAAATTCACTTCCGCAAAATCATGCTGAAAATGAAAGTTAAAAACACAGGCCCCCTCCCCCGTATATTGTTATCTCGTTATCGTCCGTGCTTTCGTAGCTAGCTCTTACGAAAAAAACAAAAAACACAGAAAAAAAGAAGAAAAAACAATTGTTAACCCCCTAAGTGTACTTGAGTGTCTTTTACACCCTCTTTCCTCCTTAAAAATCAAACAAACACCCACGAAATCCCTAAAGCACCCCCTGAACGAAAGCGAAAACCTTGTTACAGCGAGTCTCAGATTTTACTTAACTACGCACATAAGTCACCATACAATTTTACACATATTTAAGATCTAATTTCTGTATATAAAAACAAAAAACAAAAAACTACAAAATATCTAAAGGGGAATAAGAGAGAGCGACAGAAAGGATTGAAACCAAAAAGTGTCTTAGACCAACGACCAAAATTATATTCTCTATAAAAAAAAAATAAAAAGAAAACCGAGGAAAGCTGGGTAAAGAACATGAAATAGAGAAACGCCATTGAGCCATAGAATCCCTGGGAAATATGCCATCTATCTCTAGGTCACAGACCCCAATTTCAGTTCGTTTTTTGTTATTTTCTTTGTTTTCAATCCCGAAAAATATAGCTAGCTAATTATTAAAAAATAAAAGGTTCCCTTTTACCCCTTACCTTACCTACTTCTAAATACATATATATATAATCCCAATGTGCCGTCGAAGCAATTACTAGTGTTTAAGATAAGCCGATATCGAAACCGATCCCCTCAGTGTAAAGTGCTGTAAAGTCTTCAGAGTTCTTCTCTTCGGGAGAACCCACCACACATTTCGAATACCAAAAGCGATAGATAGTTGATGTACAGATTTGAGACCACGCATCCTTATTATTCTTCTTCATAAACGCAGTATCACAAATTAAACGAGTATATAACAATATATAGCTAAATATATAGTGGATAGTCCAGGCACAAGTGCAGCTCCAACTGCTGCTCCGACAAATTTTACGAAACAAGAATCAAAATCGAACTCAAAAGCAAAACAAAAACTCAAGAAAACTAAAGGAATTTTTCTACAAAATCTTTAACAAAATAGTAGATAGGTTTTTTCGAAATCGAACTCCTTTTCCGATCACCTTAACTATCGAACCACAACACTATAAATACCCTTAAATCTTGTTTTTTATTTTCAAAATCTTTTTTAATAAAATATAAAGAGAGTCAAATCAAAGAAAGCTTTATGGCCAGCAACCAACAATAAGGAGAATGGATATAGCCAGGATGAAAAGCAAACCTGAACCCGAACCCGAACCCTTGATATAATACTTACTGTTTATAAATAATACAAAAAACCCACAACAGCCACACACAAATCATTTGAGTCTAAATCTACTTAATAAATGTAACAAAAATTTCAACACAAAAATTGGGAAAAGAGAACTTAAAACTAAAACTTAAATTTAAATTTAAAGAAATGCTTCAAAAGTGCAAACTGAAAATAATGTTTTATTTAATTCGAGTACCAGAACTTATACATATTTACAATTACAATACAAGATAAATGGTTAATATTAGAGTAACGAAGCATGTTTTTGCTAATAAAGCCTCCTCCACCCCCCACTCCCCTCCCAACAAAAAGATTTCCTTTTTTTAATTATCGATGTAACTCTAGTTATAAACTAAACTTAAAGTGAGAGACGAGGTAAAAAAAAAAACAACGCGAAAACTTTACACGCGACAAAAGAGCGACACAAAAAATATACAAAAATCGACGAAAAAATATATATATATATAAAATATAAATGTAATTTAAAGATGTAACTTATGTGGGAAACGCGCAAAAAATATATAATATATATACATAGATCGATAACATTTGTCTCTGCTGTTTTGTGTTAAAATCTACACGTAAATAAAACAAACAACAACAAGAACTTGAAGAATTATAATAATACTAGATAAGTGAGAGAGAAATGCTAATTATAAATTATACTATTATTATTATATACGGATATATGAAGTAAGTAATTGTGTATGTAATATATAATTACATTTATATAATGAAAAACATACCGGTTCGTCAACAACAGCAACAAAATCGGCGAGAGGAATAAAGAGAACCCGAGGAGAATAAGCCATAAGATTATATTCAATGTAATAACACAGTTATTTGTTTCAAATAAATCTTAAATTTGATTTTAAAGTCCTGAAAAAACAGTGAGTTTTGATTATTAAAATATTAATACATATCTATAAGGTAATATTATAATTTCAGAAAGAAGTTCTATGTATAAGCATGGCTAGGTGAGTCGCTTAAGTCAAGTAAGTTGTTTTCATCTGGATACATATATGAATTAATTAAAAGATTCATTAACTAATAATACAACAATTTAATAAGAATTAAGAATACCCGTATTTTTTAGGGGTTGGTTATGCTTTTATTATTGAAGTTATGTTAATTAATTATTTAGAAAGTATTTTAGAAGGGCTTAGACATGTTCTTAATTGCAACATAGCTTCCATTCACTATTCTTTTATTATTTAAGAGTTTTTAAAACAAGTGAAGTATTTTAATAATATTTTTAAAAATAAGTTTATTCTTTTAGCTTTCCTGTTAGTGAATTTTCCTCAGTCAACTAATTTGTTTTCATCCGTATATATAAATATTTTGCAAGATTTTCTAGTGAATTCCTTTTACCTTTGGAGTTATTTAACCAATAATACAACAATTTAATAATAATTAAGAATACCCGTACTTTTTAGGGGTTGAATATGTTTTTATATTGAAGTTATGTTAATTAATTATTTTTACAGGTATTTATATAGGAATTTATAAGGGTGTAGACATGTTTTTAATTGCAACATAGCTTTCACTCGCTATTCTTTCATTATTTAACAGTTTTTAAAAGAAGTTAAGTATATTAATAATATTTTTAAAAATAAGTCTAATCTCTTAGCTTTCCTATAAGTTCATTTTCCTCAGTGCAACCACAACCACCTGTTGTTCCAAAATTCCATTTACGTGGGCGACTGCATTTCTGGGTTGTTCGAATAATTGCACGTAAAATTATGTAAATTTATAGAAAAATAGTAATCAAAAGCACATTTGTTAATTGCTCGCCGACTTGACACTCTCTCTCTGAGTGCGAGTAGTTTCTGTCTTTGTTAATAAGCGCGACGCAGTTTGTGTTTTGTATTTTGTGCTAATTTTAGTAGTCAAAGTTCAATGCGGAATATTGAATAACTGGAGGAAGTAGTAGCCAGTATTGCTTTTCGATACTCCTTTTTCGAATTCTACTACTATTCCAGACAGCTTGGTATGTACATATTTGCACATGTGCCGCTATATGGTGAGCAGAGGGAGAGGAGGAGGGAGTCGCTTGGCAAACAATTATTAATAATAAAATATTCATATTAATGCGTAAGACGTCAGCTGGGCTTTAATAAATAAAACAAGCAGGAAAATAAAGCAAACGATTCTTAATTCCAAAATCAAGTTTTCGATCTTTACAACCTAAAAGAGCGGGAGAGCATTTTGATGGCGAATAAGATTTAAAAACCAATAACGGGCACAGAGAAAAATTATTGGAAGTAGTTTTTAAATTGTTTTCTATTAAAACAAGTTAAAAAATATTTTAAAATATAAATATTTCTTATTAAAGTAAGTTTTGTAAATGGATTTTATATTAAGTTTAAAAAGAACCAAATAAATTTAAAGGTTAAAAAAATAAATTATTTTAAAACAGTAACAAAAAAAAGTTACAAACCTAAATTTAGTTTTGAATTTTTATTTTTATAATAAGAGAGGCAGAGTGAGAAACATTTATAATAGGTGAGCGGCCAAAGGTAGCATCCCGGAGCGCAGCGGAGGTCACCTAGTATAATAACATAAATAATCTTACCTAACCTATGGTAACGGAACCAAAAAGATGATGATGATATTTTTCTCTCTCTGCTGAAAGAGCCGCGATCGATTGGAGAGAGAATCCAGAAATCCAGAGACAGAGCGCGTGGGAGAGCTAGCTTCATTATCAACTAACGGTAAAGGGCAAGCCCCACACGTAGCCAGGCAAAAAAAAAAAACAACAAAAACAAAAGCAGTCAACCGCCCATATACAGTCAAGCCTCTTCCCCAAAACCCCATATACATATATTATATAGCGGAAACTAAAACATTTTAATTGAAATGTTTTCGCGTGCTTTTATTGCTGTTTATGTTTACTTTTCGCACTCTCGTGTTTAATTGTTAATGTTAACAGAGGTCGGCGTTACCAAACACAATTTTGGGGGGTTCGACTGTACTGTACACACTGTACCGAAGCGAGAGACCTGGGCGGAATTGTTGTTGTTTATTATTATTATTTTCTTTTCTCTTATTTTTTTTTGTGTTCATGTTATACCTTAATTAAGTGTTAAAATGGCATGAAATTAAATCTGAGCGAGTGTGTGTGTTCCTGCTGCTACGTGTGTGTTTTGCGAGTTAGCTGGAACAGCGATGACGCTGTGACGATAACGTCATAGAAATATTATTATTATCGTTATCACCCCCAAGCCACTCAAAAGGCGCAAATGTTATCAGCGACAACAACAAGTCAGATCCCCGATTCCCAATACACAAACATACATACCCAGAATCGGCCGACATTATTCCGAAGTCTCAGCGATATGCTATGCTCTAGCTCCCTGCATCCTCCACTCCTCTACTCCTGCAGCCTTCCATCCGCTCCACCCTCCAGGGGGGGCGGCCCACCGCCTTCGGGACATTGCCATTGCTATATTGGATGGACATGGACGGATGGCTACATAGCCATTGCCTTTGCCAGCTGGCGCTCTTCACCGGACTTCACAGACGGGGTCAACAGTATAATATCTATCCTACAAAGAGTGGGGTTTGTATTAATAATATATATCTTAAGGGAGAGTTTCTAGTTTAGAAATTTGAAAAAATCTTTTTTTTCGTATATTTATAAAGCTTAACCTCCCCTAAAATGTGTCCTCAAAATTAGGAGTCGAAACTTTAAATATTTCCAGAGACAGCTATTTTAGTGACACGTTTTCAATACGGGTTCGACTGGAACTTGAAACTTTAAACGCGTTTTTCTCGAAACTATATATTTCAAAACGATTGCCATGATATCTCAAGTTCTATTGAGCTGATTAAGTTAAAATTTTGTGAGAATCTTTTCAAGACATGTCTCTAGCGCATGAACTAAGAATTCTAAAAAATAATAATTTTTTACTATTTTAAAAAAACTCATAAAGTGAAAAAAAAATGTGAAAAAATCGGTAATTTATTTCGGAGGGCCGTATTTAGGATAACATTTCATTTTTTCTACTTTTTGTTAGTTAGTGCGATAGCCACATTTAGTAACATTAATAATAACTTTTTTTCCTAATTCAGATCAGTGGAAAGATTGGAATAGTGGCAACTGTGACGACATCTTTTTTTAAAAATTCTATAAGCAGTTAATTTTTGTAACCTAATAAAAAACAAGATCTAAAATGTTTCATATAATTCAACAAAATGCTTTAGGTACTATCAAATTTTCTTGAATCTTGACCAAACCTAAAATATGTATATTCATTATAAATCAAAATAAATTAAGTTTTAAATTTTATTTCAATATTTATACCACTTTTCTGATTGCAGTTGTATAAGCAATATGTTTGTATATAGTTTTTGCAACACAGGCCAGTTGAATGCACCCCAAGTTGCTTATATGGCACACAATTGATAAGAACGCGAGAGATTCTCGGATTCCAATTGTAATGCATAGCCGGGTGTGTGTGCGTGCTTGTTGTGCGTGTGTGTGTGTGTGTGCGGCAAGAGTAATCATAATAGCAAATAATTAGTATTGATTACAGCCCTTCGCCATTGATTGGGGCACAATGCAAAGCAGAAATTTGGGTTAAAGGTACTATAACTTTGATATTAAAGGGAGGTTTAAGAGGAAATTTAAAAAAATATATATAATACGTAAATATTAAAATTTAAAATATATTTTGTGTTTCAAATAAATTTAGAAAGTAACATTATTTATTTAATTTTAAAACTGAAGTTGCAAACCACTAAAATACTTTACAATTTAGAAACCGTGGGAAACAGGACTCCCATGGAGAATTTTTCCACATAAAAATTTATAAACAATACATATCTTATTATATAAAAGTGAAAATACTTAATTGTCAGAATTTGTTTTCCAGTGCCAACATTTTAAAATATGGGCATAAATTAAAATTGAAAAAAAAAAATATATATTTCAATATGATTGGATGATTCCTAGGCACGGGCCTGGTGGAAAATCTCGCATTAAGCTTACAGATCAAACATATATTTTACTTGACATATATATTTAATTTTCTTATTTTAAATTTTGGATACAAAAAATTAAATAAAAAAAAAATCCCTTCCTCTTGAATACAACCCACAAAATTCTTTAAAACTTTCTGAAAGCTAAAAAAATCGTCCTAAATCTCAAAGAAATCATTACAATAAAAATGCATAAATAAATTAATAAATCTAATAAATCGAATTTTATTAATTATTTATTTTCAACCCTAAATTCAGAAAACTTTCTTAACAACAAAAACATATAAAATAGTTATAACTTCCTATCCTTTCGCATAAAATATGTGATATTTTTGTTGCACAGTCAAGTCAAGTGGGACGGGGCGGGGCACGTGCCTTTTAGTCCCATACATTTAGAGGAGTACATTGTCCCTATACACACTCACACACACACATCTATATGGTACATATCTCCGCACGATGGGGTCTGCGTGTGATAGCAGCCGCTAAAAATAGTCCCCAGCATTGACGTTATAGGGAGAGATTGGATTGGATTGAATTGTATTGGCACATGTATTTATGCTTCGTTGCATTCCAAGGGCACTGGCACTGTCGTCGATAAAGGGTCCACACATCACAGTGGGATGCAGCCGGTGGATTTGGGTGACCAAACCATATTTGCACCACTGTGCACAACTTTGATTGCAACAATAAACAAGCGCAGCAGCAGCAGCAGCAGCAGAGGCGGCGGCGGCAGCAGCAGTAAAAAGAAGCTAAATCAAGAACGGCAAATAAGAAAAACTAATAGAAAATATGCATTGTAACGAAACGTAAACAGGCGATAGTGCAAAGAGTTTATAAACAATTTTATTTGCTCTCTTTATCCCTCTCTCTCTATTTCTCTCAGCCCTGTAATCAGTTGTAGGAATACTGCAGGCATTTTTTAATTTAAAAAGAGAGAAATTCCTTGATCAGATAGTGATCTTTATTATAGGATTATGTTATTCCTCTATAATAACATCTTAAGGAATCACAAATATTTGTATTTCTTAACTTTAAAGTACTTTTCTAACAAAAATACATAATACATTATTTTTATGAATTTTTAGCTTGTAAAAGATCTGTTCAAAATATAATTTACATAGATGTAAAAAGATATTAACACGATATCATCTTATATAAACTTATCAAAAAACCATTCATGGCACCTATCTTAAAGCAAATACTTACCAAAATTTATTACAAACTTAAAATAAGAAAGCATTTTCCATTTTAATTAAAAACTTCTTTAGAAAAATTATAAAAATTTCGAATCCCCCCTCAAAATCAACTTCCTCATGTGTAATATCCGGATAAAGATAAGAACCCAAAGGTATTTACATTCTAAGAGAAAGGAAACGATCTTAAGGCTGCGTCACAGATCGGAAATAGACATCAGCCACGATTTTGGCGGGCATAAATATGCTATTTACTCTTTCAGTTACCACAATTACTCCAACAGGCTGATCAAATATTGTTAGACTTGAGGACCCCTGCCATGTGAGCTCACTACGTCACGGCTGACGACGTTTCCCGGCGGTCCCGGTGGGGGAGTTATTTTTCGGAGGGGAAGAACCTTCCCAGCCAAAGACCTCACCTAAACCTCCGTGATGTAGCCGTGATAAGGTATGCGGCGTGGCCGCCACAAAGCCCAGACATTGTTGGTGGTGCTGGGAACTTTCCTTTCCCATCGATAACAAGATAACAAATAAATCGTATTAATTATTATATTTATGAATCAAGAACCTCCACGACTCACACACCTCAGGCGTCGCATTGCAGTAGAAATCGAAACTGGTTCTCAAACTGTTAAGCTTTTGCCGGTGGCGCGCAAAAAAAAAGCTTAGGGAAGGCGAGTGATTTTCAAACTGCAGAACTTGTTGAACTTTACAATTAACTTGTTTCTTAACTGTAAAAAATAAATAAAATAATTATTCAAAGCCTTCTTAATAATGTACAAATTGATATTTTCTATAAAGAATAATAACTTTTAAGTCTTTGCTAAAATTCAGTGGCAATATAACGCCCTAATCCTTAAAATGTACTCTTTTGACTTTAAAATAAAAAAATCAATAGTAAACCCTTTTATCAACATAATTACATTGTCCCGAAATAAATCTACCTTTCCTAAAGTTTTTTTTCATTTAAATCCGTTTTTTAAACAAAAACCAAAAATAAATACCTAATTTTTTAAAGCTCTTATTTCTTAACTCTAATTTAAAATGCTACAAATAATTTCTCAGGTTTTATACATAACTTCTACGGTTTTTATTAATCTAAAGGTTCTTCTTGGGAATGATAATTTCAGATCCTATTAGTACGCAGATAATCCTCCTCATCATCGCCATCGGCATCCTCCACCACACTATAGGAACTCTTGCCAACGCCATCCTTGGCCAGATGCGTCTCGAAGAACTCCTCGACGGTGTCTGTATTCCACTTGGTGATGGAGAGCGTCTCCTGGACCTTACCGCTGGCATCCAACAACTTGACCACGGGATCCAAGCCCCTCACATATTTAATCTGCAGATTGGGGAACTTTGCGGGCCGGCCGCTCTGGATGAAGGCCTGAATCTGTGGATAGGCACGGAATTTGCAGGTGCACACCTCCAAGATGGCCTTGGCATAAGTTCGCTGGGCTGCCGGCTGTTGATCCAAGGTGCAACATTGCTTGCAATGGGGCCTGATTATACCAAATATACCATAAAATCAGTAAATTATAATAATCAGCACTGTTATTAAACTTACTTGATTGCTTCCAAGCCGAAATCATCCAATTTGTCACAACTTGAGCACATCAACTGGGCTTTTATGAAACCCAGTTCCCGGCAGTCGGCAGTCGTCATTTCTGCATGAATTTGGTGGCACTACGTTAATGTAAAGGGGGAAATAAATAAGTTGTACATCTTCAAGATCCTTTTTAACTCACGCTTAAGGCCAGCACAAGAAAGACCACAAATCTCAGCATCTTTAGGGCTAAATTCTAATTAAATTTACTACGTCCACGTCGTTGTTTACAATTTTTTCTGATTCCAGCGATGGCCGATTGTGCTATCGATTGCAAGAGGTTTTTACCGGCACGAGCTGAGCTCGTGTCACGGAGGCTCTTATCGATTTAATAAACCAATACAATAAACTCAGTGCACTACACAAAAATGTTTTATAGTAATCAGAAATTTAATCAATTAAAAGTAATTATCAGACATCGCCGTTCTGAAAGTTCGTGCTTTGTCGTGTTGCCACGATCACGCACATCCCTACCATCGCTAGAGATTCAATTCAGTTTGCCATCGCTAACTCAGTGCCAGAAATAGACCTGGAAAAACATCGATGTTTCGATGTTTTTGATGTTTTTTAAAAACCTTTTTTAGGATGTAATTGTTTTTTAAATGTATTTTATTCCTTATTATAATATAAATCAATATCATAACTAAATCAAATGGATAAAAATTCTTTATAAAAAGTTGCGCTCTATTTGAAAACTATTGTTTGCTGTTTTCATTTCATGAACATCAAAATGAAACTTAAAACTACTCTCTTGTCAAACACAAAAATTTAAATAAAATAACAATTCAATTTCAACGGAAATAAAAAATAACCTCGAGTTCTACTCAACAAA
>JAEIHY010020256.1:18589-43465 GCA_018904565.1 Drosophila tsacasi | reverse complement strand
TCTACCGCCTGGGAGTGGCAGCCTCGGATGGCGGAAGTCCACCCAGAGAAACGGTACGGATGCTCCGTGTCGAGGTCTTGGATCTCAACGACAATCGGCCAACATTCACCAGCTCCAGCCTGGTGTTCAGGGTGAGTGCGAAGACGACGAAGAGACTTATGCTAGGGTCACTTTTGGAATGGGTTTTGGGGCCTGGGCTTGGGTTTGGGTTTGGGATAAGGATAGAGCGGTTATTTCCTGGAAAAACTTTTGTCTATTTGACGCTTCTAGTTTTACACGACGACGACGACGACCGTTTTCCCTGCGATCGTGAGCAGCGCGTTTGTCGCCTTTTTTCCTTTGGCCTTTTTTCTTCGCTTTTCTGCCGCCTTTTGTGCCGCGAATGATTTGTAGCCGCAGCTTTAAGTCTCACGTGACAATGGCCAAGAACACGACTCTGTGCCGGGAGTGAGTCCCTTCCTGGTCACCTCCTGCCCTTGCCTCTCCTGTTGCTGCTAAGACTGCTCCTTCTACTCCTTCTCCTACTGCAACTCCTCCCCTTTAAAGAGCTCGGAAGCAGATGTCAGAGTGCCACAGACGTGGGAAGTGTCGCGATTTGCATTCAAAGCCCTGAGAGCCGAAATTACACTTGCCAAAAAACCTTGTCTGGTATGGGAAATGCTCTGAAAAATGTAGAAATCGGTGCACATTCCTTTCTTGCAGTGCCTGCTGAGCATCTTTATCCTCTTGCCATTGTCGGCGTGTTCATTGCGCACGCGTAATTGTCACTATGCAGTGTGACAAGTCGCCTCGTTCCACTCGGTCAGGAGGCGGCGAGGCCTCGGAATGGGGATCTTGGCCAAGCTGGGCCAGTCCAACCTATTAAGTGCGATTCGAGACGTCAGTTGAGAGATCAGGAGGTGCAGTCAGTCGCCTCGTGCCTCGGAACCAACCCGCCTGCCGCCTGCCGCCTGCTTAGATTTCGGTTGCTCCTTCTTCCCTTTGGCTCTTGGGAACCCTTTAACATTTTTATCACGTTCGATTCGCACATGTTTTGCATACTCTCGTCCCCACTCCGAACGAGATCTCCCGTCTTCCACGGACTCGGACTGCCTCAACCGCTGATGGCTGCGACGCTTTGACATGCATTTAATTGCCTCTCGGAGAGGCTCACAGAGCCCTGTGTCTGTCAAGGCGCGGGGGACGACCTCGTCCTCGTGCGTCCCTTAAATCCGCTTCGGCCACAATTAAAATTGACACATTTCGCTGCGTTTCGGTCGAGTTGGGGTTGGGTCGGACCTGGTACCTTTTGCTTTGATACCTGCCGCGATCTTGGCTTTTGGCTTTTGTTCTTTTGCGTTGGCGTTCTTGGCTCCAGTCCACGCAGCGGTGATGCCAATTACTCAGCGACGGATTGCCACAAATAAATCCGTTGTAATTAAGCAATTCCCCTTACCACTAGCAGAATAAGCCCCCTTCGTTTCCTACCCAAGGCCCCCAAGGGATTTTATTCCCTTTTTCCCCGTTCGGTGTAGAGGAGAAGAGGATCCTGCCATAAAAGTGCACAACAAATCATGCGCCATTTTTGTGGCTCTGTGGTCTCTCTCTCTCTCTCTTTCTCTGTGCATAATTTGGCCAAAAACCGAAATGAACAAGCCGCAAGAACCGCAGTAGTCGTTAGTTAAACTTGCACTCGCAAAAAATATGAACGAAATGGTTAAAATATGCTGAAAAGGCTTTAAAAGCTTGTTTATATTCTTGAGAAAAATTTAAACTACATGCCATTGTTGGGCACTGACTTTACAACATAAATCAGCAATAAAAATCAGAGAAAATATGCGAGAAGAACAAGTTAATATAGTAAAGTTATGACCTGCTCGACTTCCCTTAATATATTTCTATATATTTTCTCACAGTGCTTTTGCTGGGCCCCCTCTTAGCCGCTGCCCTTTGGTTCAGTCAACTGCGTAATCTTGGCGGGGCATAAATCTCGTGACTGTCATTTTTGTGTCTCCATTTTGGCGACCCAAACAATATTTGCAATGTTTTTATTTTATGAAAAAAGATACCCAAACTGCAGAAGAGAACCTTTCTTGTTGCGTCTTTTTTGTTGCTTATTTTTTTCGTTATTTTGTTTGGAGGGACTTCTTCTCTTGAAACGGTTTTTGCGGTTTTGCATATTAAATTCTTCTTGTGCGGAGCGGAGAGCTTCAGCTTCTTCTTGTGTCTTTCGGAGATTCTTGGCCGCTCTTCCCAACCGACCCGATCCCATATCCCTCCGCCGCTCACAGCATTTTTCTGCAGTGATTTTCGGGGCCGCCAACTTGGTCGGAATGCATAATTTCTTTTTAATGCCATTGGTCGGGGGAACTGGGACCTGGGATCTGGGACTGGACAGGCGGTTCAGACTGGCTTCCTCTCCAGATTCTGGTTCTCCCCTGTCTCCTTCTCCACCTCCAGATCCTAAAAGAAGGCACGGGGCGGGGAAACTGAAATTTTTAAATGTTTGCTGCCTTCGTAATCTTGAAGTATGAATTATTGCTTTAAGATTGGATTTTCAACACTGTTGTTGAGATTAAGATACGCGCCGAACAACAACGATCGCAGGTCCCCGGGTCCCAGGTTTCAGCTCCAAGTAGAGCGGCCGCATCCTCACTCCCATTCCCATTCCCATTCCCATCTTCAATCCCATTCCATTCTTAATAAGCCACGAAAATAATCTATAATTGGTATTTGCGCAGGTACGCGAGGATGCCGCCGTGGGTCATGTGGTTGGCTCCATCAGCCCCAGCGAGCGTCCGGCGGATGTGATCCGGAACAGCATCGACGAGGCGGCGGCCATGGAGTCCGATTCGGAGGAGCTGCGCATCACCTACACCCTGAATCCCCTAACCAAGGACCTGATCGAGGGTGCCTTCGACATCGATAGACACTCGGGCAACCTGGTGGTCGCCCGTCTCCTGGACAGAGAGCTGCAGTCCGAGTTCCGACTGGAGATCCGAGCTCTGGACACCACGGCTAGCAATAATCCGCAGAGCAGTGCCATCACTGTGAAGATTGAGGTGGCCGATGTCAATGATAATGCCCCCGAATGGCCGCAGGATCCCATAGATCTGCAGGTGAGTCTCTTGGAAAACCGATTTCTAAACAGAAATGCTTTAATTTCAATTATTTTAAGTCCTTGCTATAGAAATCCGTACTCTCCCCATTTATTTCATATATTTTATGGCTTTCCTGGATGTCTTTTTGTTCTTTATTTTTGCAGGTGAGCGAGGCCACTCCCCTTGGCACAATTATCCACAACTTTACGGCCACGGATGCAGACACGGGTACGAATGGAGAACTCCAGTACCGCCTTTTGCGCTATTTTCCCCAATTAAACGAGAGCCAGGAGCTGGCAATGCCGCTCTTCGCCCTGGATTCCCTTACCGGATCGCTGAGTCTGCAAGCTCCTCTAGATTTTGAGGCTGTGCAGGAATATCTGCTCATTGTCCAGGCCCTGGATCAATCATCAAATATCACAGAGCGACTGCAGACCTCGGTCACGGTGAGATTGCGTATCCTAGATGCCAACGACAATGCGCCGCAGTTTGTGTCCCCGAACACGAATGGCGGCAAGATGGCTTCGCTGTTCATCAGCGATGCCACCAGGATTGGTGAGATTGTGGCCCATATTGTGGCCGTCGACGAGGATTCGGGTGACAATGGACGAATTAATTATGAGATAACCGGCGGCAATGGCGAAGGTCGCTTCCGGATCAATGCCCAAACGGGACTTGTAGAGCTGGTCAAGTCACTGCCACCGGCACCCGAGGATGTGGAGAAGAGTGGCCGTTTCAGCCTGGTCATCAGTGCCCGCGATCATGGGCAGCCGGAGCCAAGGAGGAGCACGCTGAACCTGCAGCTGATCGTTCAGGGCAGTCACAACAATCCGCCACGATTCCTGCAGGCTGTCTATCGTGCGACGATCTTGGAGAATGTGCCCAGCGGCAGCTTTGTCCTGCAGGTCACAGCAAAGTCCTTTCATGGCGGGGAAAATGGTAAGAGTGCAGGGGAAACGTAACTTAAAATCTCTTATAGTAGTACTAACAGAATAAAAGAACCTAACCTTAACTTGTTTACGTTTTTGTTCTATTTTCCCTAGCCAATCTGAGCTACGAAATCCCCGCAGGCGTTGCTGAAGACCTGTTCCATGTGGACTGGCAGCGGGGTATTATTACAACGCGAGGTCCCTTTGACCGGGAAGCCCAGGCCAGCTATGTCCTGCCCGTCTACGTGAGAGACGCCAACCGGCTGGCCACGTCCTCCTCCTCGCAGTCTGCGGTGAGAAAGCAGCGCTCTTCGGAGAGCAATGGCGAGGGCAGCAATGGCCAGCACTTTGATGTGGCCACTGTGTACATCACCATCGGGGATGTCAACGACAATGCACCGGAATTTCGACCTGGATCCTGCTATGGCCTATCTGTTCCCGAGAACAGTGAGCCCGGAGTGATCCACACGGTGGTGGCCAGCGATCTGGACGAAGGTCCCAATGCGGATCTGATTTACAGCATCACAGGTGGGTTGAGAACTCTTGTAAAATATTAAAAATATAATAAAAATATTATTTATATTTTATGTTCTTATTATTCTTGCGGCTTTTCCTCTCCTTTCATAGGTGGCAATCTGGGCAACAAGTTCACCATCGATGCCCGTTCCGGCGAACTGAGTGCTCGTCCCTTGGACCGGGAACAGCAATCACTCTACTCTCTGCAGATCCAAGCCTCCGACCGGGGTCAGCCAAGGAGTCGTCAAGGACACTGCAACATCACCATTTTAGTGGAAGATCAGAACGACAATGCGCCGCGCTTCAAGCTGCCCAAGTACGTGGCTAGTGTCCAGGAGGACGCACCACTCGGGACGAGTGTGATGCAGATCAGTGCCGTGGATGCAGACTTGGGCGTGAATGCCCGTCTCGTTTACTCCTTGGCCAATGAAACGCAATGGCAGTTTGCCATCGACAGCGAGAGGGGATTAATCACCACTGTCGGGTAAGTCTCAGCTATGGGATCTCTCCTGGGTATCTCTGGGTCATTGCTTGGCTAGATCTTATCTACCAGTTGGATCTCAAAAGCAAGGACGCGAGGAAACGAAAAAACAGAAAAACCATTGCCATAATTTTCGCAACAACTAATGCGGCAGGGAAATCGATGTATTCCGATCCCGGGGTATCCGCCGCCGAGCTATCTGCTCACATCCTACGCATCCTACACAGCGACAATGTTGCGAATCCGTCTCCTGTCATCTCCTCCTGCTTCACCCTCTCCTCCTGGCCACCTTCTGGCCCCCCTTTACCCCTCCCACTGGGCGCGCCGCGCACGCATTCCTATAAATAGCTTAAGGTGGAGAGCTGGAACTTGAAATGGAGTCTAAACTCGGTTCCTCAATGAATTTCTGTCTCTGGCCGCAAACGTGTGTGATCTCTACCTGTGCACAGCAAGAAAAACGGTTCTGGGTTTAGGAAATTTAGGGGAAAATCTTAAGGCAAATTGAAACATCAGCAAAAAGTTGTTTCCTTCGAAATGGAACTTGTTAAATGGGGAGATATATCCACAGTGTTTTAATTTTTTTTACCAAGTATGAAAGTCCCTCTTCGTCCGCCATACAATTTAAGAAAAGCTCTTTGATGTCACGGCATCTGTAGTATTGTACAAAAAAAAAAGCCTTAGCCTTTTCAAACGGTAGAATTTATCACAAAACAAATATTTTCTAATCTACCTAGATTCTAAAACCTTAAAATAAAGAATTTAACTTAATTTCTCTTACAATTCATTTCTTCCTCTGTAAATTCTTTTCTCTGTGAGCCTTGGAGGCCCCCTCTGGTGCAAATTTATGCTTATTGACAATCAATGATGACAACAATTGCTTGTTCCGTCTGACATAGCTCTTGATCAGTTCCGGCCAGCCAAGATCAGCACTTGGCGGGCGGGTTGATGGAGGAGGGGCGCTAGGGAGGAGACAGGGAGTACCCCCAGATATTCCCGGGCCAGGGAGCACACGGCACTCGAAATGACAGTAGCGTCAGTGTTGCCATTTATACAAACGCGATCCGCTGTCATGTACCAATTTTTATCTTTCGCTGATTGTCGGCAAACAATAAAAACGAAATCCCCGCCACCGCCACTGCCAATGCCGCCAAAAAAAAAAGCACAAAACAAAAAAGAATAGGGATCTGGGGGAGCTATGGTAGGAGGAGGAGGACGAGGGCCACATGCAGTTGGTACAGAATTGTAGAGCAGACAGACGGACAGAGACAATTCGTGACGTTGTTGTTAGTCTTGGACTTGCACTTGGACTCGGATTGGAACTCGGGATTGGGACTTGGTCTTGGATTTGCTCTTGGACTTGGAGCAGTCACAGAAAAAACAAAAACAAAGGCGGAGGAAAAAAGACAAAAATGTGCCTGCCGCTTGTCCAGGCCGAGATGTTGCTAGTTTTCTTTGGGGGTTTTTTTTTCCTCTGTTTTCTGACTGACTGACTGCCGATGGACAAGCTAGCAGAGCGAGCCTCAACAGTCCAGAGCTTAGGGCTAGCCAGCACTACACTGGGAGAAAAAAGGATGATCAGGGGTAATCCATTTTTATACAAAAAATCTTTCAAATAGATAACATTGAAAAGATTTTGAGGGTCTTCGCAGTTTTCCCCTCAGTGCATGATCAGTCTAGGCCTAATCTCTCTGTCCAACTTGGCTTGTTCGCCAACTCCTTACCACTGCCATCATTCCAAGTCTCCAAGTCCACGTCCAATGATCAGCAACAACAGCGGCAGCAGCAGCAGCAGCAACCTCAACTGATGACTGACCCTTGAAAGCATTTCTGCTGTTGTTTCACATTCGCTGTTCAAAAGAGACAACAGAGGAGGAAGGAACGGAGGGACTCAGGAGGAGGAACACACCACTCCACTCCTCAGTTTGACTGATTCAATTCATAAAATGGCCCTCTGTGCTCACGGGATGAGCTTGTAATTTGCTAAATTCGTTTTATTGGCCAACATGCAAGCGCGGAATGGCATGGCGATGGAATGGCGGCGACTGCCTGCCTTCTGCCTGCGAAGGATTGTAATCATTTTGGTTTATTATTTGTGGCAGCAAACATGTTCCAGAGGAGCGTGATAGTAGTGCGATAGGAAGGCAGTCCAACTGCCGGGATTAGTTTCTTGGATCAGTGGAAGAGACGAGAAGTAGCTGAGGCCTCGGATCAAGTTGGCTCAAGCCCCAAAGAATGCTAATGCGAGTGTGCATCTTCAGTGGGAAGAGCACAAACAAATGACTTAATTACCACTTCAGACCCCCATAACATAGTGCACTGTTGCAACGAGAGATTATAGATTAAAATATTGTTAAGAAAGAGTATGGATATAGCAGAAAAATACCTCGTAATACTACAACATCAGATAGTTTCCCACATGACCTCATAGTTTACTTTTCTCTCTGTGCATATCATCTTCCTTGGTTCCTGCCTAGAAGATCCATTGCGAATCATTTCGTGTGGCTAATTGTCGGTGGGATTACGATTATATATGTATATATATAGAAGAGCAGAGCTGGGGAGCAGCTCCCAGAGATACCTAATTAGTGTCGCAAGCGGCGCCCATCGCCGACTGATCGTGTTCAAGCCATTAATTGAATCGTTTCCCCTTGGTTTTCCCCCCTTGGTTTCTCCTTGCAGCAAACTGGATCGCGAGCTGCAGGCAAGCTACAGCTTCATGGTTTTGGCCACGGACGGAGGCCGGTACGAGGTGAGATCGGCTTCGGTCTCGGTGCAGATCAACGTACTGGATGTGAATGACAATAGGCCCGTGTTCGAGAGATATCCGTACATTGGCCAGGTTCCGGCTCTCATCCAGCCGGGCCAGACTTTGCTCAAGGTGCAGGCCCACGATGCCGATTTGGGGGGAAATGGAGAGGTGTTATACTCCCTCAAGGCGGAGAATTCCGCTGTTAGTGGAAAGTTCCGTATAAATCCCAGCACTGGAGCGCTGAGCGCCTCGCAGAGTTTGGCCAGCGAGTCCGGAAAATTGCTGCAACTGGAGGTCCTGGCCAGGGACAAGGGAAATCCACCGCAATCCAGTGTGGGTCTGATCGAACTCCTGGTTGGGGAGGCCCCCCAAGGAGCGCCCGTGTTGCACTTTCAAAACGAAACCTACAGAGTCAAGGTCAAGGAGAATTCCCCGTCGGGTACGAAGATTATCCAAGTTGTAGCCCTTCGAAGCGACGGTCGTCGGCAGAGGGTGCAGTTCTCCTTCGGAGCTGGCAACGAGGATGAAATCTTCTCATTGGACTCGCTCTCCGGGGAAATCAGGGTGAATAAGCCGCATCTACTGGACTTTGATCGCTTTGCCACGCCCTCCATGTCAGCTCTGAATCGGGGAAGGGCCCTGCACTACGAAGAGGAATTGCAGGAAGCATTTGAGGAGGATTCCAGCAACACCACTCGAACCCAGCGAGCTTTGACATCCACATCCTTCGACCTGACCAACAGCCAACCCAATGAGATGCATGTGGTAATCGTGGCTCGCAGCACGGATGCGCCATTCCTAACCACATACTCGGAGCTGGTGATTGAACTGGAGGATGAGAACGACAACAGTCCACAGTTTTCGCAGAAACAATTCGTGGCCACCGTTTCCGAGGGCAATAGCAAGGGTACCTTTGTGGCCCAAGTTCAGGCTTTCGATTCGGATGCGGGATCCAATGCCCGACTGAGATATCACATCGTTGATGGCAACCACGACAATGCCTTTGTCATTGAGCCCGCTTTCAGTGGCATAGTGAAGACGAACATCGTCTTGGATCGCGAGATCCGGGATGTCTACAATCTCAAGGTGATCGCCACAGATGAAGGAGTGCCCCAGATGACGGGCACGGCCACCATAAGGGTGCAAATTGTGGACGTTAATGATAACCAACCCACCTTTCCGCCCAACAATCTCGTCACTGTCAGTGAAGGTAAGTGAGGAATAAAAAATGAAATGTATACATCCCTCATAAGGACTAACTATTTCTAGTTTTATTTCCTTTGTTTTCCTAATTTCTTAAGTTAATATATTCCCTTCCCCGTCTCTTCTTATTTACTTTATTTTTATCAGGCACTGAGCTGGGAGCCGTGATAACCTCTATTTCCGCCAACGATGTGGACACATATCCCGCTCTGACCTACCGACTTGGTAGCGAGTCCCCCTTGGACACCGAGAACTTGTCCATCTTCGCCTTGGATCGCTACAGTGGAAAGCTGGTCCTGAAACGAAGATTGGACTACGAACTCCAGCAGGAATACGAGGTCGAAGTGATTGCCTCAGATGCCGCCCATGAAGCTCGCACTATCCTGACGGTTCGGGTGAACGATGAAAACGATAATGCGCCCATATTCCTGGCCCAACAGCCGCCTGCCTACTTTGCCATTTTGCCAGCTTTGTCCGACATCAGTGACAGTCTTTCCATGGACATAGAACTGCTGACAGTGAATGCAACAGATGCCGATGCCGAGGGCAGTAACTCCCGTGTTCAGTACTCGATTGAGCCACCACTCGGGGGATTCTCTGTGCACCCAGCAAGTGGCGTTGTGTCTGTCAACATGAGTAGATTGCAACCGGCAGCAGTTTCCCCGAGCGGAGATTACTTTGTGAGAATCTTAGCCATGGATGGCGGAAAGCCAGCGAAGAAGGGTTCCACTCTACTGCGAGTTCAGGCCAGTGACAGTGGCTCAGGGCGGTCGCAGTTCCAGCAGACGCAATATAGGGCTCAAATCAGCGAGGCAGCTGCACTGGGCTCGATTGTACTGCAATTGGGACAAGATGTTCAGGATCAGGCCTTTGTCATTGTGTCCGGAAACGAGGAAGGTGCTTTCGAGCTGCTTCAATCCAAGGCAATTGTCCTGGTCAAGCCTTTGGATAGGGAACGCAATGATCTGTATAAACTCCGCTTGGTGTTAGGTCATGCCCATGGTTCGGCACCTTCTTCAAGTTCCAATTCCACGTCTGGAATCTCGGTGATAATTACCATTCTCGATGCCAACGACAACTATCCCGTTTTCGACCGAAGTGCCAAGTACGAAGCGGAGATCAGTGAACTGGCTCCTTTGAGGTACTCCATTGCCCAGTTACAGGCAATCGATGCTGACCAGGAGAACACCCCGAACTCCGAAGTGGTGTACGACATCACCTCGGGCAATGATGAGCACATGTTCACTATTGATTTGGTGACGGGTGTGCTCTTTGTGAACAATAGGTTGGACTACGACAGTGGGGCCAAGAGCTACGAGCTCATTCTGCGGGCCTGCGATAGCCACCACCCGAGGCCGCTGTGCAGTCTGCAGCCCTTCCGATTGGAACTGCACGACGAGAATGATAACGAACCCAAGTTCCCGCTCTCCGAATATGTTCACTTTCTGGCCGAGAACGAACCAGTTGGTAGCTCCGTCTTCCGAGCTCATGCCAGTGATCTGGACAAGGGACCCTTTGGACAGCTCAACTACAGCATTGCTCCTGCTCCCAGCGATGACAGTTCGTGGAAGCTCTTCCGGGTGGATCCGGAAACGGGTGTGGTCACATCCGCCTCCGTTTTCGACTACGAACAGAGGCAGCGCTACGACCTGGAACTCCAGGCTTCCGACATGGGCGGCAGGCGTGCCCGAGTGGCAGTGCGAGTGGAGATCGAGTCACGGGATGAGTTTACTCCACAGTTTACGGAGCGCACCTATAGGTTCGTCCTGCCGGCGGCGGTGGCTCTACCTCAGGGCTTCGTGGTGGGTCAAGTCACGGCCACGGATGGCGACAGTGGTCCAGATGGCAGGGTGGTTTACCAACTGAGCGCCCCCCACTCGCACTTTAAGGTGAACCGCAGCAGTGGTGCTGTCCTAATCAAGAGGAAACTGAAGCTGGACGGCGATGGAGATGGAGGCAATCTGTACATGGATGGTCGCGACATCAGCCTGGTAATCTCAGCCTCGTCGGGACGCCAAAACTCCCTCTCTAGTATGGCTGTGGTGGAGATTGCTTTGGATCCCTTGGCGCATCCTGGCACAAATCTGGCCAGTGCTGGTGGTGCCTCAGGTGGCGGCTCCATGGGCGATTGGGCCATAGGAGTTGTTGTTGCCTTTCTACTAATCCTTTGCGCTGCGGCCGGAATCTTTCTGTTCATCCACATGAGGAGTCGGAAGCCTAGGAATGTGGTGAAGCCGCATCTCAGCACGGAGACGGTGGGCGTGGGCAATTCCAATAGCTATGTGGATCCCAGCGCCTTCGACACGATTCCCATACGAGGCGGCATCACTGGTGGAGCGGCGGGAGCAGCTTCTGGACAGTTTGCTCCTCCAAAGTACGACGAGATCCCTCCCTTTGGACCTCACGCCGGCAGCTCGGGAGCAGCTACCACCTCCGAGCTGTCTGGCTCCGAGCAGTCCGGTTCCAGTGGGCGAGGCTCGGCGGAAGATGACGGTGAGGACGAGGAAATCCGGATGATCAACGAGGGACCACTGCACCACCGAAACGGCGGAGCTGGAGCTGGCAGTGACGATGGCAGGATCTCGGACATATCGGTGCAGAATACCCAGGAGTATTTGGCCCGCTTGGGCATCGTAGATCACGATCCCAGTGGTGGCGGCGGTGGAGCTTCAAGCATGGCCGGTTCCAGTCACCCGATGCACATGTTCCACGACGATGATGCGACCGCCAGATCGGATATCACGAACCTCATCTATGCCAAGCTAAACGACGTGACTGGAGCGGGTTCGGAGCGCGGGAGCAGTGCCGATGATGCGGGAACCACTGCGGGTTCAATAGGCACCATCGGAACAGCCATCACCCATGGCCACGGAGTGATGGGCAGCTACGGCGAAGTGCCAGTACCGGTGCCCGTCGTGGTTGGCGGCAGCAACGTGGGCGGCTCCCTGAGCTCCATCGTTCACAGCGAGGAGGAGCTTACCGGCAGCTACAACTGGGATTATCTCCTGGACTGGGGACCCCAGTATCAGCCGCTGGCCCATGTCTTTTCCGAGATAGCGAGACTGAAGGACGACACCATCTCCGAGCATAGTGGACACAGCGGCAGTGGTGCCAGCTCGTCCGCCAAGAGCAAGCACTCGTCGTCGGGAGCGGGCAGTGTGGTGCTGAAGCCCCCACCCTCGGCCCCCACTCACATACCACCGCCGCTCTTGACCAATGTGGCGCCACGAGCGATTAACCTGCCAATGCGGCTGCCACCCCACCTGAGCTTGGCTCCCGCCCATCTGCCACGTTCACCCATAGGTCACGAGGCAAGCGGTAGCTTCAGCACATCCTCGGCCATGTCACCGTCATTCTCGCCCTCCCTTTCGCCCTTGGCCACGAGGTCACCATCGATATCGCCTCTGGGAGCGGGGCCACCCACGCACCTGCCGCATGTCTCATTGCCACGACATGGCCACGCCCCACCACAGCCCAGTCAGCGAGGGAATGTGGGCACGAGGATGTAGGATGGGCAGGATGAACAAGTCCAGAAGATATAGTATTACTTGCATACACACCACTCACTCACCGTACACAGCACATAATACACACAGACACACATCGCCCATAAACAATTGTTGTATATATCGCACACATTAAAATATTATTAGTTGGGATCGTGCATGCACACAATGCCTCACTGGGAACTGGAAAGATTTGAGAAAGCAAAAAGGAAATTACTTAATAAACTTCCATTTTTATGGCTCTAAAGACTAATTAAATATAATAATGCTAATTTGATACGTAAAGAAATTCCAGCTTTGATCAACTAATGACAGGCATTATAAAGAAATAAAATAATTTAAACAGGTAGCAAAGCTGCTGCAGCAATTCCTGCCAGTAGCCGCGTGGGGCATTGGGTGCAGGGCGATCCCTGAGTAAAAAAACGAACGAAAGACCACAAAGCCAACATAGACTCTCTGAAACTCCTTTGCTTGCGCACAGAACAGAGCCAAAAAGCGAGGAGGAGCAGCAGCAGGAGCCGGAACAGCCATAAGTTGTAAGCATTTAGAGCCTAGAAATAGTAACCAACGAATAACTCCGACTCGAACTCGAACTCGAACCGAATTCGCTCGAATCTGTATCTGTATCTGTAGCCTAAGTATCCGTACGTAGCCTAAGTATCTCTGTAACTGTAGATGTAGCGTAGGACGACTCTAACCCTAAACTCGTTTTATGGGAGCAAAAGCGAAACCAAGTGCACTTAAGCAGCCGGCAATCCCTGTTTTGAAAGGGGATCAAGCCATGGCTGCGATTCACATTTCCATTCCATCTCCAAACTCCATTCCATACACCGCCCCGGGGGAGACGAGCGGAAAATTGTAAAAAGTTGTTTTAGTAATCATTGTCGGGCAGAAACAGAAATCAGAACAAACCCTTCCTTCTTCTTGATGTATAAAAACAGAGAGAAGAACAAGGATTCGATGGAGGAATTGTTTAAGTATAGCCTAGTTACCAGTTATTATAATATTCATATATTAGCTATATAGAGCTTAGACCGTAGTGTATATGTCCACTTGTGTGTGATGCTACTTGTGTAATTCCATTTGTTCTAGCAAAGAAAACAAAACGAAAAAAGCTGTAAAAATGTTCACCAGTCCCTCTCTCTAAGGATACATTTAGCCCCTAAGCCCCGCGAATAGTTTGTAATAGCGAAAAAACGAAGAAAGCAAGAGAATAAATATTTAAAACTGAAAAATATAAAAAATTACCCGGAATGTGTGATTAATTTGTTGCAAAAAAAGAGGGAGTGGAGACCCCACGTGGGTACAATGGAGGGGTTTCTCCTTTTAGGAGTTTAAGCAACTTGGAAAGGAAAAGTGCCAGGCACGCCCACGTGTCAGGCATTGAAGAAGAAGTAAATACACAGGGGAAAATATCTAAAGGTAAGAAATTAAATGAAGAAAACCTTATTAATAATATAAAAACTTCTAAGAAAAGCTTTTAAGTCTGGGTATCGGGAAAAGGAAAGCTTCAAATCCTTATCTAAAATATATATTTTTATTTGCTCCTTAAGAAAAAGAAGGATTTTCTCTGTGTAGTAGGTGGCAAAAGTTTCGGTGAACTCTTGAACTGCCACAACACACGAAAGAATCGGCGATCTCGGACTCCTGGATCTCCCATAGGCGGGGTGGCCTCCTTACTGCCTGCCTGCCTGCCTGCCTACTCCTCCAGACACTCCGCAGACAGCCCAAGGAGATCCAAGAATCAGCAACCACAACAAGCCACAAGAACAGATCGAGAGCCGAGAACCGACATCCACTTTGTCTTCATTTCAAAGACGTTGCATGAACTCATTTATTTGTTGCTGATTTCTGGCCTGCACCACACCTCCGCCTTGGCTCCGCCCGGCTCCCTTCCAGCGCCCTTGCGCCTGTCGTCATTATCATTATTTGCCTCAGTTCGAGGTCCCACCAGGTCCCCTTTTAAATCTCGGTGCTGGGTCTGAGTTGAGTTATTTCCATTTGCCAGGCTTCGACTCGCTCCATATCAATTGCAGCAGATCAACAAAGCCAAAGCTGGAGAGCTGCTGAAATTTGTTTTTTTTTTTTTTTTTACTTTTTTCATACCGTTTTCTCCAAGGAAGTTGTTGGTTTTGAAACGAATGAATATCTACTATAAAATGCCAAAAATGTAGTCAATATAGAAAGAGAACGCTCAAGAACTAAACAGAAGAGGGGAGTAGATAGGTCAGAAACTGGACTATAAAGTACAATTTTGAAATTGAATATTTTTCAATACTTTTACAGAGTATTTTTCAACTCGACCCCTCAGATTGCTACCTTTTCCTACATATCTCTGTTGTTTTTTCGGTCACATTTCGCAGGAACGCGCAGTTCAGCGCTATCCTTACTCAGAAGGAGGGCATCTAAACGCTTGTGGTTATTATTAGTAGCAGTCAATTCATATTACAGCGAATACAAATAACGACGGAGCCACCTGGACCTCGATGTGGATGTGCATTGTCGATCCGCCAAGAGTGGATGGGGGCTAAGAAACCAACTGGAAATGCAACGCAAATCGGGAGAGAATGAGGATGAGGATGAGGACGATGAGGATGAGGACGAGAATGATGACGACGATGATGATGATGATGATTATGATTATGGGTTGTTGGCGCTGCTGCCTAGGTATTCATTTGGGCTACGCACAATTTTTTCGGGGTGTGTACACACACACACACACACACTCCAGACAGACACAACAACAACAATCACGACGGAAAGTGAAAAGCCTTAATTTATAATGGACCGAAAGCCAGGAAAAAACCAAAAGGCTTACGGGTTAAGCCCATGTCCTGTAATGCACAGAGAAAAATTAAGTTCAAAACTTTTCTAATAAGACAGATAAACTGAATTTCAGGGCTGGAGTCCTAAACTGCCTTGAAGCCACCAGCCACAGACTAATATACAATCAAAATAAAACAAAGAACTATTTTCTATTTCCTATTTTTTGCCGTGTAAACTTAGTTTTAAGCTGAGCGTTGATCTTGGTTTATTTTTAAAGCCGTTTAAGTGGCTCGCAAAGTATGCGCACGTAGATCGAACCCTTGGCATTGTTCTAGGGCCAAACATTTTTCACCCGGCCTGTCAAATCGCGAGACATCGACAGCTCCGCCACCAGAGCCCAGAGCCCTGCCCACTGTCAGAGGAGCACCATCCTAGCACCAGCACCAGCACCAGCAACCAACCGCCAGGTGATGCCGGAGAAGCAAGTGGAAGTGGAAGTGCAAGTGCTGGGATTCTCCTCTGATTGCAAAATAAGTGATTTGCGGAATGCGTGTTAAGGCTCAATTCAAGTTGTTGGATCTCCGCAGAGCCTCTGCTCTCTCGGCCTTATGTTTTTATAATTTGTCAATACATCAAGCTCACAATAAAGTGATTACACTGACTGCCCAACGGGCAGGAGGAGGAGGAGGAAGAATCCCACATACGAAATTCAAAATGAAATACAATAATAATTTTATTCCGACGCGAATGGCTCGCACTCTGATGAGCAAATTAAAGCTGCAGCAGAATCGCAGAAACCCGAGCGAGAAAACGACCATCATCAGGTTGAGCCTTTCTTCTGCGCGGATTCTCATCCGCCTCATCCGCAGAAGAAGTCTTCCAGAGGCGCGCTTCTGCGGCTTAATAACAATTCCATTAGCGGCTAATGTCTTCATTGCAAGTGTCAGTTATGGGGGCGCGCACCAGGCAGGGGCGTTCGGCCAAGGGGATGACGCTAAACTGACTGGCCGGGCACGGCCCCAGTCGCCATCCCCATCCCCACCAATCCCCAATCCAATCCGCCGTCATCACTGTTGAACCCAGCGACGGTTCAAAAGTGCACTGAGGAAAAAGTAAAGGAAAGGATCTACAAAGCTTTTTAATCAATTTGTTATGATTTTGAAAATTGATATAAGCAATAAGACTTTAAATTAAAATATTCCACAACAAAAATAAGCAAACAACTAAACAATTAACATTCCTTAATATATTAATATTTTCTAAAGTGCAGAATTATGGCTAACAGCAGAGGAGCCTTCTCTACCGCCCCGTTTCCCATTCTGCCTTTCCCCTGCTGCCACCTGACCATCTTCTTCTCCGGTTTCTGCCTCTCATCTTGCATGTCAGTTTAACACTTTTGAATCCTTTGAAGTCCCAAGCCCCGACTGCGTTTTATTGTCCAAAGTTATGGCAATGGCAATGGCAATGGCAATGGATGCACTAATAAGCTCGTTTCCCTTCCTTTTTTGCCCTCCCGGCTTCGAGACTTCCTTTGAGCCTAAATCCAATTCCAGCTCAGATTCCCATTCCCATTTCCATCCCGATTACGAACAGCATCATCGGCATTAGCATTCACAAGTGGCCAACAAATGCGAAAATAATTGCTGCCACGAAATAAATGCAAGAAGAAGGGCCACTCAGAAGGGGAGTGCCGGCTGGCTGGAGTGTGTAGTGGAAGCCAATTGCTGGCCATCGCTAATTGCCAGGCTTGATTGGAATGGATCGGAGCGGAGCAGAAACACAATCACAATAAACACAAGCGGAGATTTTACGAACCTCCTGCGGCGGCTTTCTTCTTCCCGCCAAGCTCACCAGCAGACCATTTCCGCTTCCGCTTAGAGATGTGGGAGGAGCTGCAGGAGGATAACACCGCTCCATTGAGGGAGAGATCACTGAGAGATGGCAGATCACAGTGAGTTCCCAAATGAGCTGCATCAAAGGTCGGCTGGCCGACAGCCTCCAAAAAAAAAAAAGAAATACAAATAAAAATAAAGAAAAGACGCCAAATGTAACTCGATACGTTTGAGGACTGCACTGGCGCCGCCGCCGCCGACGCCGACATAAAACGAGGACAGAAATGAACCCACCAAAGATGAGGCCACCGTCCGTCCACTGTCCAACGTCCAAATCGCAACCAAAAAGCTTGTATTTCCAACAGTTCAGGAGGAATCAAGAATCGGGAATCCATTAGAGACTGACAAGCGAACGCCGCATAATGGAACAAGCACTGTTTGCGGCCATAATGGCAATAGAATCATCCAACCAACCAACCAGCCTTCCTTCCATCCATCCATCCATCCAACCATCTATCCATTCCACTAAAACTCCAACTCGAATCCAATCCAATCCAATCCCAATACTTGCAACAAAAGGTAGCCATTAAAATATAATAATAGTTGTTCTTTTTCAGCTGCTTTTTGAAGGGTGCACTGAGGAAAATTAAATACAGCGTCTTTAAGGAGGGAATTTAAAAAGTTCTGAGAATATGAAAGAACAAACCTTTTATTAACTTCCTATAATAGAAAAAATACCATTAGCGTAGTGTGACCAACGTTGTGTTCGTTGCACATTTCCTGGTTAATTTACCAAGTGTGCCCTTACTTGGAAAATTGTGGTTGAAAGTAGAACAAATAAAAAATAGAGGACTCTACGAGTAAAACAAAAATATATAGAACTGAGATCGAGTTTAAAAATCTTAAAATAGTTTTTTTAAATTAATCTATTTAATTTCTTTCTGTGTGATGATCAGCAGCAACAAAAGGAGAAGCATCTGCTGCTGCTGCTGCTGCTGCTGCTGCTGCTGCTGCTGCTGCTGCTGCTACTGTGGCCAAACAATTTGGACACACACCGGCAAAGCGATGATAGAATCTCATAATGCGGCGCGGGATAAGGCAAGGGATTGAGGTGGCTGGCTGCAGGCTGCTGGCTGTTGGCTAACGTCAAAGCCAAACAAGAACAATCTATCCAAATGTCCATCTATTGAGCAGATAAAGCTGCATCGATCTCATCCGCATCCGCATCGGATCCCGCTTTTCTTTCGCCTCCTTCCCTTGGGGATTTGTGTGAGCTTACACTTTGCGCCAACTACAAACGGCGGCTGATGAAGATTAGCCCGTCTCCTGTCTGCCGGCACCACCCCCTGCAAAATCTCCTCCAGGCTACTCCTTGGCCTCCTGTCGATGCCTTGACATTGATGTGCCACCAACAGCAGCAGCAGCATCAACTGCAACAGCAGCAGCATCACAACAAGCGAAGCCATTTTTGCTGCCATTGTTTTGTCGCTTCCATTTGGGTTTCGGAATCTTGGAATCCACGTTTTTGGTTTTGGTTTCGGTTTTGGATTTGAATTGTTGCGCTGGCTCGGTGGTGTCCTTTTAGCATCAAGAGAGATTTGCATTTTATCGCATTTTCGGTCTGCAGCGGATGTGTCGCCTGCTCGTTTGTTGTCTCTGTCTTCCAAGCTCCTGAGCTGACAGTCGCGACGACAGTTCCTCAGCGCAGCCGCTGCCGTCGGAGATTTCTCGCGGGGATTACGGCCAGGGGATCTCGCATCTCTTTGGAGAGGGGGTGTGTGGCGGTACCATGGCTTCCGAAGTTCAGTGCGCTTCATTTTCGGCCAAGAGAGCGATTGTCAGTTAATTGAAATATTCGTGCCGTCGTCAGTGTCAGTTGCAAAGTCCCGAATTAAGGAGATCTCAGAGATCTCATCACACAGCAAGAAAATGGAGGGTTAAATAAATAAATAAATTTTTTAAAGAAAAAAAAGAGAGATCCTGCGGTAGAACTCGAAATTCAGGCATGTACACATTTTTCCCCACACTTCATCTTTTAGAGGGTATATTATTTATAAGACCCTAAATGACCTTATGCAAAGAAAAAAATTTGTTCTACAGTGGTGTAACCCCTTAAGCTAGGTACTAACATTCCGCAGCGAAATAAATTAAGATATATTTATTTATTTATTTCGAAAGCTAGATATGGGGGGAAATTCAAAAACTAAAAACATTGCTCCCCATTGTCCCCAGGAAAAGGTTAATTTATAAAAAGCCGCAATAATAAGAGGTATTATATGGGATTCAATTCACAAAACATATTTTAAATAAGGAAAAACTTAAATATTTATCCATTATTGTATGAGATAATTTATAGGAAAATTAAAGCTTAAAAACATAATAACTAAGCCAAAAACACATTAATTAAAATTCTGAAAACTGTTCTAAGTTAGTTTTTACAAGGCTAATAAATCTACATACCTTTATAAAATTTGAAAAAAAAAAAATTATAAAATTTGTTTTTCGCCAGACATGCTTTTGATGCTGATCAAGAATACGGAGACATTTCCGACCCTATAAAGTATATACATATATAAGGTCGAAAAGGTCTCCTTCACTATATTTTCTTAACGTGCACAAACTCCGACTGATATCCTCGAGATCTTTCGCGGTAATCTCTCCTCATTGTGCGGCGGACTCATTAATGATACGCTTAGGCATCGCAATCGAATCTCCCGAGCTCACAATCAAATGTGTTAATGTGCCAAAATCAAAGGGGGCTCAGGCGGCAGGCGCAGGTAGTGCGCAGTGCAACGGCTTGGACAACTGTTGCAGCGAATGTGTCTGCCAACAACAAGTAGCCCAAGGAGCGCTCGCTAACCCGCTGTGCCACAGAGTTAAGCAGAATCAATTTATAAATCAGCGCGCTGGCGGCTTTAAAGGTCAGCGATAACAACGGCGGCGAGGAGCGACGAGCGGACGCGGCTTCTTGTCCCGCGATGAGCAATTTATTGTGTCAAACTCAATTATACTCGTGTGATATTTTTGTTGCCCACCAAAAAAGCAAAAATAAATAAATACAAAAAAATAAACCAAAAAGCCAGCCGAACGAAACGAAATGAAACCGGCAGAAATAATGCCAGCACACATGGCTGCAGCGGACTTTGGCACATATATATATACTTTTTAAGAAGGAGCAACCCAAATTCCCGAAATGCTGCAACTTTGCCCTGAAGAGAAGCCCAAACAGAAACAGAAATGCAGCAGCAGGAGAATCAGAAACAGAAACAGAAACACAGAGGCAGGCCCCAAAAATGAAAGAGGAAAAGTTTAAGATAAATGAGCAGAATGGTTTGGCGAAAGGCGCAGTTAAACTGCCAAAAACAAAAACACATATCTTTATATATATCCAAAGAAGCAACAGGCGAAATACTAACCAACACGAGTTGGGAACGAACTTTAGACGCTCTTTATCTAATGCCATTATTAATAGCTTTATTGAAAATATTAAACATTTTCTGAACAAAATATTAATTTATAAAAAGGAATTACTTTGAATAAATGTATACGTGTGGCCATGTAAGACACGATGAGCGGTGAGAAATAGTATAACCATGCTTATAAAAGTTTGCGATTAACTAGGAAGCGTTAGGCATTAATTTTCAATTTTAAATTCGTTGAAAGTAGATACAACTTTTTTATAAATTGTTGATATTTCATCAACTTATTTTAACATCAGTGTGGCCCTTCTAAACGTTATAAACTCAGCAATGGCAGTGTGGCCTTGCTTCATTTAATTTGGGATTTATCCAGAAGCGTCAAGCTTTCTTTTTATCCCATTTGAGCAGCTAATCGGGCTTCTCCGTCCACCTTTTTTCCGACTCCCTCCTGGTAGAAAAAAAAAAAACAGAAGTCAACCTCAAAGGCAACGAAAAACAGAAAACAACCGCAGAGGTTTGAGCTCACACAAGTACTCGATACCTCTCCGGTGTTGTCCCTTCGCCCACAAAATACAACTGCTCCTGCTCACGAGGCAGGCAACACTCACCAGGTTGGTTGTTGCTGGCTCTTTTTTTTACACTGGGCAGGCAAGAATTTCACGTTGACACTTTTAAGTGGACATCAAGCAGTTTGCGCATATTTCCCCCCACCAAAAGAGCAGCTGCAGCAGTCGAAACTGGCCAACATTTGGCTCGGGTTTTGGGTTTGGGGCTCTCGCTCGGGTTGGATTCTGGGGTTTTGTGCTTGGGCAGGCTTTTTTTTTTTGGAAATTCACAGTTGAAACTGCAGCTGAGTTGGGAGAAACTCATGGGGAGAGGCGAGGGGTGCGAGTTATGCGATCCTTGGACTCTTAACGATTCGCCTTTGTTGTGTTGGAGCCTCTCTTCCTTCCAGTTCTCTCTGTTTAAGCCTTTTTTTTTGGCAGCTCTCCCTTGCGAGGTCAGAAATTCAGTTAATTTAGCGAGAAATGTACAAAAGTTGTCAGCGATCGGCGGTTCGCATACGGAGGCCAGAGGTCGAGCGCTTCGGGGGGCGGTGATGGTGCTGCCGGGCCTCTTTCTTTCAATAGAAAGCAAATATGCGAAACAGTTGCATCAAAGGCACAATTAGGCTACATCTGAGAGGCGCGAGGTGATCCGGAGGGGCCGACGACAGACCCATCAAAGTGGATAAGCCGCCGAAGCTCGTAAATCTTCGACACATAAACAAAATCCATCCAATCCAAAGAATTTTTATTGCTTATTATTGCGAGTCTTCTCTTTCACTGCGAATTGCAGTTCGCAGAACCAACAATAACACACAACAAATGCACAAAAGTATCGAATTTCATTTCCTGTGTGTATGTCCCTTATAGAAAGCTGCAAGGCACACAGCGAGAAAAGGCGGAGTAGGTCCTACGTTTAATAATATAATTAGCAAAAGCAACTTTCAAATGGAAAACAAATCTAAATAAACTGAATGCAACTTCAAAATAGTTTATCGAATATAAAGTAACCAACTTTTAAAAGAATATTTTTCCAACAGTTTCCTTTTCTTAGCTTTAAAAATTATAGAATTTTCTCTCGGTGAAGCCAAACCCCGTTCACTTGTCATTGCCGATCGAAAAACACAATGCCCAGAGCTCATCCTGCGCTGCTGGCTCCGACTCTGCTCCTTGAAATCAGATCCTTGCCGCACAATCAGCGCACACAAATCGTAACGATTTCTCATTTTAATCAATTAAAAAGTCAACGGCCGATCCCGATACCGATTCCCAGCCCGACGCTAACTGTAAACCGCTGACACTTGCCGAAAATATGCCGAAAGTCGCAGACTCCGAGCGGAGTTCGAGTTGGAGTCGCCGCCTCGGAGTTAAGTTCGGCGGACCCTTGCAGTTTGTTTGATTAATGAGGTGAAATGTTGTGAAATATTGTCGGTGGCAATACGAGGACTGAGGGAGGTAGGAGAGAAGGCAGCACCGGCGACAAATCAAATGGAAATCAATACCTACATGAAACTTAACGCCTCTCGGCCCCGCGCACTGCCCTCGATTTTTAAATAATAAATGAGAGCCCGAGGAGGAGGCGGGCGACGCCCCCAATCACCGTCGCGTCCCTTATAAGGACAGACCACTGTTTGGAGTTGTCAAAAATACCAAGCCCCAAAGTAAAAAGAATTGCAAAACTCCCAAAAAAAAAAAAACAAAAAGAAATATACACCGGCAGACAGTCCGGCAAGTGTGAACATGTAAGTGTCAGAGGGCCCCAAGTTTCGAGTCATTCGAGAGCCAAAAAGCAGCCGGATCGCCGCAGATCGAAGATCGTGCAGGTGTTCCCCACGTTTATAATGGCTGTAATACAGCTTCAGCTCTTTGTTCGATTATTTTGTGTGAAAAGCGTGAAAAACGCAATTCGAGTGAAACTAAATCAATAAGCACGCGGCGTATACTTAATCAAGACATAAAAAATCATCAACATGGAGGAAAATGAAACAGCAATAGTTAGTAAATAAATAAGAAACAACGAAGCTGGAGATACTCTTTGATAGCTACTAATAACTAATTAATAAATCTTTAAAAATATGAAAAACAACTCCTTTAAAGTGTGACCAACACTCCTTTTCAGTGTGAGGTCTGCTCTGTTGTACTTTTATCGGGCAATTGAATAGTGTGCCCTTGCTTGAAAAAGTTCGGTAAAAAAAAAAGAAGTAAAGCTAGCTAAAGAGTATAAGTAAAAGATATACTATATTTAATTGGATCGATCGATCTTCGGTGCTGGCCCAGAGCTAATCTCTCAAACGTGGCGCGCTCAATCGCCAGTCGAATGATCACCATGATTAGAGCTACTCGCAGATGGAGACGGAGAGTCAGGTTGGAGATGGAGGAGATCTCCCTGCTTGCCATGGGAAATTATTCAAACCGATTCAGCGCTAATCAGCTCGAGGCGGCTCCATGGACAATGGATAGCTGGTTGGTTGGTTGGTTAACAGGCAAAAGCCTAGCAACGCCCAGTGGCCAAAGGAGGGTTTCAAGCCAATGGGAATTTAAAAGCGACAATCGCTTAAATTAGAGGGGATCGACCGAGATTTAGCCCACCCCGGGCATCCTCCATTGAGTGTTTCGCACCTTTACGCAATCATCGATGTATATTTCGATTTCGTCCCCCATTTGTGTTTGCGAAATCGGTAAGCCCAGTCGACCCAGTTAAAAATATGGAACAAACTTAACTATCGCAGCAGGAGGAGGAGACTCGAGAGCCGGGGTTCACAGCGCTTTGTGACCGCATTAAATTCTAATAATTCGCTATTATGACATGATAGTCACGTATTAGGCAAAACAGGCAAAACCAACCGAGTAACCGAACAACCGCATAACCAATAACCCAACATCTATCGGGGGCCCCACGACCAAACTGCATTCAGAATTATGAGGCGACCGACTGACTGGGGACAACCGGTCGGGTTAGACTTGGGACGGGGACTTGAACGGGGCTCGGAAAATCTGGGGCCGGGGTAGAATGCGAAATTAATGCGCCAAATGCCAAAATATTTGAGACACAGCCGAAAAAATTTGCATTCGCATGGTGTGTAGAAGTGTTTGGAAACAGCATCCGCAAACCAGAAACGAATAATAAGCATGGTGTACGAATGTAAATATTATTTTTTGGCTGACTTATGGATACAAAAAACAAGAAAACTACATTAAAACTTAATAAGAGTCAAAGCATAATAATAAAATAAAAGTTTCTATTACTTTTCCAGCTAATTCTTAAACTTTAAAATCAAGGAAGAGAGTTTTAAAGTAGGATGATGTGTTAAAGAACTACAAAAGGTATAGGATACCCTATTAAACAGCTACTGGGTACAACACACAACAAACTATTTACACAACAAAAGGCGAAAAGTCTGTCGCCCGAAGCCTAGTTACAAATTCAATTCAAGTTTCAGGTTCCGGCCGCTCCAGGCTCACTTTTGGTTTCGGTTTTTCGGGGGGGTTGACACATTTTCCACATGCCCACACACCACACGGCAGCCGATCGTTCTAATAACTTGGCCTGGAAAAAATCCGCATCTGAATAGGAATCGGTGTGGCAAGGAGAGAGAGACTCGATCGGGTCCGGCCTGCCTGCCTGCCTGCCTGATCGATTTGTGAGCGATGGCGGGCTGCTGCTTAATTTGGCTTATGTTTCATATTTGCCCTGAGGCAGAATCGTTTAGTGCTACGGCCATTGATTTATTTCGACCGTATTTGGTCAGACCGAGGTCCACTCACGACGAGGGTGTTGCGTTGTTTCAGTTGCTGCTGCTGCTGCTGCTGCTGCTGCTGCTGCTGCTGCTGCTGCTGCTGCTGCTGCTGC